>CAUYQG010218405.1:0-34191 GCA_963574415.1 Tarsius wallacei
ACCACCTAACTCCAGTCAGAATGGCAATTATCAATAACTCAAAAAATAACAGTTGCTGGAGAGGATGTGGCGAAAAGGGAACTCTTCTACACTGTTGGTGGGAGTGTAAACTAGTGCAACCTCTGTGGAAAGCAGTGTGGCGATTCCTAAAAGCTCTAAATATCCACCTCCCATATGACCCCACAATCCTCCTACTGGGAATATACCCTGAAGAACTCAAATCACTCTATAAAAAAGATACCTGCACATGTATGTTTGCCGCAGCATTGTTCACAATAGCAAGAACCAGGAAGCAACCATGCTGTCCATCAAAAGAGGACTGGATTTTAAAAAATGTGGTACATATACACAATGGAATACTATGCAGCCATAAAAAAGAACAAAATCATGAATTCTGCAGCAACCTGGATGGAACTAGAGTCTATAATACTGAGTGACTTCTCACAGAAACAAAGAACTGAGTATCACATGTTCTCACTCATATAGTGGACCTTGATCATCCAACATATTACCATAAGAAAATGACTGACAGTGGTGGGAAACTATGGGGGGGGGGAGGTAGGGAGATGGGATTAACGGTAGTAAATATCTGTCTGGGGATGGGAAGACACCTCTGATCAACAAGGGTGCCTGAACGAAGCATATTTGTATACCTAACCCTTAACTGTATCCCACAATATCATAATAAAAATATTGAATACAAAAAAAAAAAATGCAATGCCAGCTCTGAGACTACCCAAAAGACAAAGGAGATGGTAAACTAGTAAACAGTGTCTGTAGCCTGAAGAGGAGAAAATGTGGGGGAAAATAATACTAATTTAATTAGGATAAGCTTGTGACTATTACAGCAAAGAAAACTGTAACTCGATATAACAAAGAACTTCCTAGTACTTAGAATTAATGACATGGAGCTGTCACTGGCACTAGGCATAGTGGTGCATGCCTGTAATTCCAGCTACTCAGGAGGCTGAGGTGGGAGAATCGCTTTAGTCCAGGAGTTCCCGGCCAGCCTGGACAATATAGTGAGACCTTGTCTTTACAAAAAACAGACTAATAATAATAATAAAAAGAAATGATGAAAGGGTGTTTCAAAGTACAGTAAGCTCTCCAGAGCTGGAAGCACTGAAGCAGGAGATGAAGTATAGGAAAACTTCATGATGAAGTTTACACTAAAGAAACCCTAGTGTCCCTCCAGCTCTATTAACTTAATTCCAAGCAATACAGCTAAAGCACTGATAGTGAAGCATTGTGATTGATTTAAAATACAAAACTATCAATATCACTTAGCCATAATCATTAAGGGAATTAGCACCTTCTATTATGTGATATCAGTACTGTGTAGAGGTCTGCATTAAAATATAGAATCTAGAAAACAACAATTTTAAAAAATCAGAGTAACTGAATATCTACTTCATTTCTGCTACCACTCTTCAATGGAAATGGAGAGAGGAGACAGGAATTAAACTGATTCTTGAAAGTGTGGGAAGTGGAAACTTTTCAGGCAAAATAAAAACAGCTTCTTAAAGAGCAGAGCCTATTTAGGGAAAGGACAGAAACAAAGATGAAAGAGAGATGTCAGCCATCGTAGGCTACCATCCACAGAAACAGTTTCTCTGGCAAAGTTTATATTTGTTTTTTTATAAGAGAGAAGTGTAGAAAAAAGACCCCCACAAAACAAGAGCCACAGCGCCAACTGAGGCAAGCTATAATTCATCTACAATATGTAAGATTCAAGCACATAGTAAAATACATTTGAAGAAACTTCAAGTGCTGAAGTTATTTTACTGGCACACAATAAACCAAAAAAAGAGAGACGTCTATAGATGTTATGTAACCAATAGTTTTAAATTGTTAATATAGGTAATTTAACAAGCCAGCTAACATTTAGTTATATAAAATAGGTGGAAATGCTTTTTAGTCTCTTGTCTAAATGTTTCCTTTTCACACCTTTCCCTACAGTTCATGGAGCTGAATCTCAACCAGTATAAACACAGTCTATCAAAAATAGGCAGGCCTGGCATATTAATTTTTAAAAAATGAGAAAAAATTGTGATTAATAGTACATTACTTCTTTGAGTGTTAGGACATCCTTATATGTATTAAAGACCAAATTTTACCATTAAATTTGAAATTTCACTTTTAACTTCAAAACTGCTATAGTTAATTTCTTTTTTAGCTTTATTGGTTCAATAAAGAAGGAAAGATATTTTAGAAACAAGAAAGATAACAGAAGTGTCTGGGTACATGCTAAGACCTTAACTATCTGCCTTTCCCAAAGCTCCCTTGAAAAATAATGCCATCTCCGAGAGATATTCTTCGCATTTAACTTTTGAATAATTGGTGTGTTTCTCTTGTGTCTTATGAATCTTATAAACAATGGTGTTTCCTTCTTTGCTATGGCAACCAGAAATGTAAGAACCAAATCTGCAGTTTCCCTATAGGAATTGTGCAGTAACTTAATAGTGTATACCCACCATATTATATTTGTTTACTTTCATGCTAATTTCACTAGCTACCAGCTATTTTTTAAAACTTTTGTCTAATAAAACTCTAAAAACAATTTTAATTCCTTTTTTGAACAAGTCAAAGAATAAACATCAGCAAAATTAATAAATGTCATCACTGAAAAAATAATCAAGATTCTAGAGGTAGGCAACAAAGCCTGTATAGTGACCACGGCCAACAGAGCTCTGGTTCTAGTGGAAATAAAAATTTAATATATTTTATCTTTCCCAATTTCCTAACCTAACCTTTGAAAAGATTCCTTTACTTTATTTATAGCACTAAAAACGATGGGGCATCTTCCGTATCAATAGAGAAAAATTTCAGGGATACCATCAAAATAAACAGCAAAGTAAAGCTCATTTCCTTTCGAGAGCAGGAGCCTATCCCTGCACTGAACCAATGAGTAGCCCTGAGGCATGGTAGCGGCAACATGTCATCTCATGTGTATGTGCAACACTGGTGGTGACTGGCAAGTGAACTGGCTTCTTACCCTACTATCAAATGCTGTGCTCTAGGCTGGACAGTTTAGGCACTATGGCCAGGTCCCTATCTGCTCTATTTCAGGTGATTTTTCCATTCATTAGTGGTGTACACTTACTACATCAAAGGCAGATGGTTTGTGGCTTTTTTTCAGGGGGAACAGGATGCAGATGATTTTGTAATGTCTTCTCATGTCAGTTCTACAAGTGTGTCTGTAAAAGTAATGTGATTTCAACATCTTACCTTTGTGAAATGAAAGATACAGGAGTAATTCAGGGACTCTATGAATTTTTCAAACCCCATTTGCTTATCTCCTCCCTCAAGTGTGAAAGATTCTAAATCAATGACTACTAGGAACATAGATATGTCTAAAGTGTCCCTTCTTACCTTTGCCAACCCTCTGGAAGTAGTGCACAAGATTCAGTCCATCTCAGACTCACCAGGTAGTCTTGTTAAAACAACTGTAGGCCAAGCATGGTGTCTCACACCTGTAACCCCAGAATTTGGGGGGCCAAAGTGGGAGAACTGCTAGAGCCCAGGAGTTCAAGACTAGCCTGGGAAACTTAGTGAGATCCCATCTCTACAAAAATTAAAAAAAAAAATTAGCCAGGCGTGGTGGCACACACCTGTAGTCCCAGCTACATGGGAGGCTGAAGCAGGAGGGTTGCTTGAGCCCAGGAGATCAAGACTGTGGTCATCATGCCACTGCACTTCAGCCTGGGAGACAGAGTGAGACCCTGACTCAAAAATTAAACAAACAAAACAAAAACACACTTTTAGGATGCTACCCCAGTTTCTGATTCAGTAGGTCTGGGTTATTGCCTAGGAATCTCTGTCTTAACCAGTAGCCTCGTGATGCTGATGCTGCTTGTCTGGGAATCACACTTTGAGAACTGCTGCCTTTAGGCAGTGACTCATCCAGACGAGGTAAAATATCATCTTGACCAAAGGGATTTTATGATGGAGTCTTGGCATCCCATAATAAAAAAATGAGATTCATGGAAATAATATAACCCAATGCCATCACAGCTTTGAAAAACAAGTGCCCTCAAATGTAGGTGACAATGTTTAAATTAATATGAATCTTCTTAGAACACAATGAGGTAAAATACTAAGAAGAGCCATAAGGAATAAGTAATCCTCCTCTCCTAAGGAAATAATTCAGTGGGAAAAAAATATTTTATGTGCCAAAGTATTCACTCAACATTACCTATGATTGCAAAACAATGATTAGAAATTATACAAATGGCCAGGTGTGGTGGCTCACACCTGCAATCCCAACACTTAGTGAGGTGGAGGCAAGAGGATTGCCTGAGCCCAGGGGTTTGAGACCAGCCTGGGCAACTTGGCGAGACCGCCTCTCTACAATAAATCAAAAAATTAGCCAGGCATGGTGGCGGGCTCCTATAGTTCCAGCTATTTCAAAGGATGTGGTGGAAAAGAACACCTGAGTCCAGAAGATTGAGGTTGTGGTGGCTGTGAGCATGCCACTGCACTCCAGCCTGGGAGGCAGAACGAGACTCCATCTCATGAAAAACAAAACAAAACAAAACTATACAAATGGCAAACAACTGGAGGATAATCATGGAAATTACAGTACACTGAGAAAATGGAGTATTACTCAACCATAAAAATGAAGGACACACACACACACACACACACACACGAAACAAAGTATTAAATGGAAAAAGTAGAACAAAAAACTGATCACAGCAATGTATGTATGATGATAAAAATTAGAAGTAGCCTCAATAGATGAAATATTTATTTAAGGTGAAGGAATGAGGTATTTTAAACACAATATTTTTATAATATAAAGTAGTCAAAATATTTTATTGAATATTTTAAAGTAGCCTCTGATCTACTTTAAAATATTCTAACCATCTAACTTAACCCATTGAAAACTACTTTTAAGATTTATGAAGTAAATAATTTTTAAAAATTAAAAACAAATAAATGGCTAAGAAAATCTATTTAAAGTTCCCAGATAATACGTCTTTAAAACTGCAATATGAAGAAGAAAAACTTAATAATGTATTGTGTTGGGTATAACTAGCAAAATCACTTGACCCAAATGTACAGAGTGGTAAAAATAACAAATTATATTAGAAAAAAAAAATTGGGACTCAGTACTTAAGAATCTAAAAAAATAGTCTGTGAAAAATCAATCAATCATTAAAATCTATTTTGTGGGGGTTGTCTTTTAGAAATGACAACCTTTAAACTGTATAACTTACTGTTTTGATTCATTGTGACAAACTTCCAAGGTTGGATCATTATAAATAAAAGCAGCCTCTAAATCGTTGACTCTTACTCGGTATATTCTACACTGTTTGCTGTTCAACTTGATTCTGTTCAAGTTTGCAACTGTGGGAAATATAGTCAGTTCCACAAATCCCTGTGAAAATAAAGAAAAAAAACTTCATTATAAAGACTGGTATGTTTGAAAATGTATTTCTTTGATTTTGACTACTTATAAACATATACTCTAGAGGCAAAATCCCAAACAGTTACATACATACATGTGCTCTCCAAGTATGTTAATTTCAAATGTGGTTGTCCTAGTACTGAACAGGTGTGAATTACGTATACTTTATCATCTTGGTGGTTCACATCTACTACAAGTGAAAACTAGGCTTTCTTTTAGAAAAAGAGCAAAAGGACTTACTCACCACTCTTAAATGCCAGAATTTAAAGACAGACTAGAACTCAAAAAGATAAGAAAATGACAGGGTAGAAAGATAACCAAAACGAGGTTGGTGAGTAAAAGAACACAGCAGAAAAAATGGGGTGAAAAACTATTCCATGAGGGTAACAATTTTCTTCTACTCCTGGGAGGTGAATGAAGACAAATGCAGTGGCGAGTTACTAGAGACAGCTACACAGGACAGTGAGGAAACCTATGACTGTTCCCAGGATAGCAGATACTTCCAAGTGTTGGGTGACTCCTACCAAGGAGTCCAGTGGCCAGAGAGAGCTCTTCCGTGTCAGCTGCATGGGTGCAATATGTCTGCAGTATGGGCCTGAGACAGGAAAGACAGTCAAACGCACTGACTGCCACCACCCTATTATGTGGGATCAGTGGGAAAGACGAAAAGAGGAAACATGAAGCCTACATCCAGTGATTTCAATATTCTGTGTTGAGAACTGATATACTCAAAAATGAAACATGGGAGGGCAAGAAATAGTAACATTTCAGGGGTTGCAACAGAAATATCCAAGACGAAATTCAGATAGCAACCACAGGAGACTAGGATATAAGGGTCATTGTCATATGCCAGAATTGATGCTAGATACTTGCATGTTCTCTCTAATCCTAATGCCAAATCTGAGAGACAAGTACTACTTTACACTTTTTACAGAAAGGCTGTAAGAAATAAGTGTCACTGTACAGTGTTAAAAAAAAAGTGTTAAAGTTTTACACATAAGAAAACAAAGCTTTTTAAAAAAAATACATCAATAGTAAGTAGAGAATTGAGATTCAGACACAGCTAAATGATCCCAAATGATTCTCACTATGCCATAATGCCTCTGGGTATGAGGGTTTTAAATAATACACAGTAACTGTTTTTAGATCACATTCAGTCCAAATACTCAAAAGCCTAGAGACTCTACCCCTTTGCTTCCAACTTCCAAGTAAGAGGAGGCATACATCTGTAAAGTAGGTGACCTGCACAGACCTATGTGGTAGCAGCACAAAGAACAGAAAGAGCAAAGGCCAAAACACTTACACGGTTGTGTGAAGAAAGATACAAACTGTGAGCAACTGCAGGAAGAACAACCAAAACTCCTTCTAATGAGCCTATCAGTCACCCAATGACCATTATAAATTTAAATGTGGTTGGATCAGCTGAAAGAGAACTCATAGAGCCAAGACAATGTCAAATGTGAATTAGGAAAAAAAAAAAAAAGACTGTACAAAGTGTTGTCAAGTTAGCTACTTGGGTGGGGAGCAGAGTGCATTTCACGAAGACAGGAAAAGCCCAATCCCCCTGTAACCTCAGGCCTCTGACACTACCTAGCCCCTACCCCCCACGCCTGCCTGCACATTCATACACACTGACATCTCCCAGCTCTGATCTCTGTCATCCTCAGCCACAGTCCTAGCTGCAAGCACCCTCACCTGTCACCTAACCTCTTACTGCCTCTTACCTTGTTTCCTTGCTTTTCTCTCCTACCAGCTCTCTCCCTACTGCTTCACAACCATTCTCCTGGAGTTCCCATCTACTTTAAACACCATTTCCCCTGTGCTTTCCAGGCTTTTCGAAAACTTCCTCTACCTCCAGCCTTAAATGAAATGGCTCCTGAACCCCCTAGCCAAGGTGCTACTTACTGTCTTACTCACTCTGAATTAGGGTAGGGGAAAACAGGCATTCTCCTAGTTTCCACTGCTACTTCTGGGCCACTTAAGGGATTTTACATCATGTATGTTGTAATGCAAGGACAGTATAGCGTCACAGTGAAATGTGGGTGTTTGGAGGTAGACCCCTTGTCTAGAGATAAAAATCTCAGCACCACCACTTAGTGACTATATGACTTTGGGCTACTTTAGCTCTCCGTGCCTCAGTTTCCTCCTCTGTAAAACATGAGTAATGACACAAGGCCTTTAGTATTATTATGACAACTGAACAATTCACTACATGGAACACACTTAAAATCATAGCTGGAATCTAGTAAATGTCTGAAAATGCTTCCATTATTCTTTTCTACTTCTTTTAAAAAAAATCTGTATAAATACACGCACACACTCACAGTCTCACTCTGTTGCCCAGGTTGGAGTGCAGTGGCATGATCAGCTCTCCACAGCCTAGACCTCCTGGGCTTAGGCATCCTTCCACCTCAGCCTCTCCAGTAGGTGGGACTACAGGTACATGCCACCATACCCAGCTAGTTTTAAAATTTTTTGCAGAGATGAGGTCTCACTGTGTTGCCCTGGCTAGTCTCAAATTCCTGGGCTCAAGCAAACCTCTTGTCTTGGACTCCCAATGTGCTAGGATTACATGAGCCACTGTCCCTGGCATTATTCCTTTCTACTTCTTTTATATTCATGCTATACAGGCACATTATCCTCAATGTATCTTCACTAATACCTATGAAGATTCCCAACATTCATGGAAGGTGCACACGCTTCCTTTCTAACACTCTCTGCCATTACACTAAGTGATCTGCATGTAGATATAGCTGATCCATCCAGTTATACTGCTTCAAATTCCTTGATCTCAACCCCTACAATCCTTATTTTCATTGAAGAAGTAACCAACATCACATCCTGGAAGCACTTCACCCTGCTCAGAACACTCCAGGGCTGGCACTGGAATCTGAATGTCCACAGTGCCTCTCTTGCCACTCCTCTTGGGACTCCTTTCTCATCACTCCATCCTCCTGCTCAGCTGCATGAAATCCCTATCCTTGGTCTTCCAGCCTCTCACACAATTTTCTTGGCACTCCTAGGACTACTTGTTCTCTGTTCATCTAGATCCTTAAATGCAACCACTCTCCTGCCAACTACCAATTCTCCTGTCCCTCTGCTATCTTTCCCTACAGTTTAAAAACGATCCTTCCAGGGGTCCTTAGAGCTCATCCTCCAGCCTTCAGACACCTTGCTCTATTTATTACTCTCTCCTATAATTACTACCTTTCCTTTCTGTAGAATTTCTCCCTGTTCAGTATGTACCATCTTTTCTTAAAGGGTTTAGATCTATGCCACCCTCAAGTGAATTCTTTTTTGCCCTCCTCCCTTACCTTCAACACAGAACTTCTTGAAAGAACAGAACATGATCACTGTTTCAACTTCTTACATTCAGTACAATATGACTCATGAAGTCACCATTCCACTGTTTCATTAGTGGATACTAATGACCAACAATTACTTTCAGTTTTCAAGTCTTACTTATTGTCTACATTTAAAATTGATAGCATCTCCTCTTTCTTAAAATATGTTTTTCTTGACTTCTATGGCCCAAGTTAATCTTGGTCAGTTTCCTCAACTTTCACATTCACCAGATTATTTTTTCTTGAACCTCATCTCCTGCTAGACACTCACTGAGCTTTTCCACACCCTTTACTACCCACTGTATACCAAAGACCCCCATATCTCGATCATCATCCCACTGTTCTTTAACTGCACACACATGTAGCCAATAACCCACTGTTCTTCTCAATTTAATGATCCAAAAGTATGTGAAGTGTAACATTTCCTAATTTGACTTACAAATCTTTCCTCCTAAACCTGATTTTCTTTGTGACATCCATACACGGAAAACAGAATAACCATTTGCCCAGATCTACTTGCTCTGTCTTGTTGTACCCTGTCATCCAGAAGCAGCTGACATGATCAGCTGCTGACGGTTCAGTTATACTACCACATGGGAGACCACCAGGACACAGTCTTAAAACTTTGTGTAGCATAAAACCTAGGCAACTTGGCGAGACCTCATCTCTACAATAAATCAAAAAATTAGCTGGGCGTGGTAGCACGCACCTGTAGTTCCAGCTACTTGGAAGGCTGAGGTGGAAGGATCGCCGGAGCCCAGTAGATTGAGGCTGCGGTGGCTGGGAGCGGCCACTGCACTCCAGTCTGGGCAACAGAGGGAGACTCCAACTCAAAAAAAAAAAAAAAACCACAAAGGGTTATCTTTCCACAGTCAACACAGAATGGGAACCAAGTGGCAAAAGCTAAAGTGAATATTCTCATTCTTACACAAAAATACCACTGCAGGAACCTCTGTCTCCTGTCTACGGGATCTTGGATTCAGTATATTCATAAGTCCAAGGGAAAAATACACCCACTGGTCTGGAAGCAAAGACTGTCCCTTGACCACTCTGGGCTCTTCCTGCCAATGAACCAAAGGCATGTCCTGTACTAGCTGGAATGACCAATCTCAATCACCAAACAAGAAATGGAAGCTTTGCTCTACTAAGGACAAGGGTTACATGTGGAATCTAAGGACTCACTGCAATGCCGCCAAGGTCCCTATCAATGAAAACTGCAACAACCCAATGAAGACACAAGAAGCAAGCATGAAGGACCAGGTTATTCCAACAGAAACTTTAGCCGAAGGGAACCATAAGGAGATAAAGCACTGCATATCAACGCTGGCCCTGTGACCAGCTAAAGCAAGCAGGGCTGTGGCAATGAACTTCTACACTGTTCATCTGAACCTTTTTTTTCCCCACTGTCCTGCATGAAGGATACTGATGGAAGCTGGGATTTCTGGTGGGGACAGTGCTGAACTGCCAGCTCCCACACTAACGCCACAGCTCAGGGATCAACAAATGCTTTCTTAAAGGGCCAGATGGTAAATATTTTAGGTGCTATGGGTCACATGGTCTTTGCCATTGTGGCCCAAAGCAGCCCTAGACAATATATAAATAAAAGGGTCCGGTCACATTCCAATAACGCTTTACTTTCATATACAGGTAGCAGGTATCATCAACCTCTTCACTGGCTGACAGGACTTCATAGATTCCTTGTGCCAGCTTTTCATCTCAACAATATAACAGTGGATGCACTGTCATGAAAAGGCTGACTGTCCTGACCATTTCTTGAGCCTCCTATGTGCTCTCTGCCCTACTCTACCTGGGAAGTTCTATCAGTGGGCTCTACCACTCTGGTTGCTGGCAGACTGATCAGATGGGAGACACAGAAAGGAAACTGGAGAGCAGAAGGAAAGGGAGCTCATCATGCCCATCACCCCAGGTTCCCTTCTGCCAGGCTGCAAGTAGGCACACAGCTCCTGTAAGGTGACTTCCCTATGGCTCTGGTTCTAGTAACTTCTCCCTTCCCTGGCTCTTTCAAGTCTAGTATTGGGAACTGTCCCACCCTGCGGGAGCTCAGGGTGGTCCCCCACCTCCTGTTGCTTTCTTACCTTGTTTGTCCTCAAGGGTTCCTTCATTAACTTCCCTCACTTAACCTGTACACGTGCCATGTACTTCCTGCAAGGAAACTGACCCATACACTACCCGACCAATGTTTCCAATGGGAAACAAGTCATCCATGTCTCCCTAGCATTCCTGAAGAGCCATCTCCAACTCCTTCCCATCTACTGCCTCCCCAGGAATAGCAAAAGTAAAGGGTGAGTGACAGACAGAAAGTATACAGAACCCTTAGGTCACCCTTGGCTAAAAACACGTGTCACTTGCTAACTTGATGCCCTTAGGTCAGTCACTTGACTGGAATTCTTTTAGCTGCCTCGTTTATAAGATTAGGATTAAAATAGTTAGCTACCTCATGGGGCTATTATGACGATTAAGTGGGTTAATACACATAAAACTTAGAAAAGTACCTAACTTACGTTAAGGACTCAGTAAGTGTTCACTATAATCCAATAATCCATGTCAACTCTATTTCTAGTCCATTTTCACTAATACTATCTTCACAGGGCTTCATTATTTCTCCCCTGGATGACCATAGTCACCTCCTAACTACACTTGCTAATTCTCTTACCTTTCCTGCCCAAGTCATACAACATAATACAGCTGAAGTATGCTACTATGGGACACAAGGTAAATCTGTGGGAAAGATTCAAAGAAATTCCATGAGACTAGATGTAATGAACCTTTTAGGAATCTTACAAATCCTTATAAGATTCTATTATTCTTATGAAAAGGTTACATTTTTCTATCCATACAGCTTATCTTAAGTAAACCTAGACACACATGGGTAAGTCTGAGAGGGGAAGTGGGACCATTGCTGAAGGAAAACCAACTCACTGACTTTAGTCTATTCAATACAGATACCCTTAAGAGAATAAATTAAACACTTGGGTTTTCAAGGATTTTCCGGAATGGATTATACAAAGGGAGACCCAAAAAACCTGGAATTACTTTTTGAAGCGTGGGCCCCGTGTAGTACAGGCTTCCCCTGCTAGGTAAGTGTTCTAGGAATCCATTGGCATCAGTGTACCAGCTAGCATTTGAAGCTGCATCCGGCTTCAGTGAATTGTTTTTGGAGATTCTTTCAACACATCTGCCCATTTCACAGTGGGGATTTACCAGTGTACCTGCCCACACCACGCTGAGTGTTCAGCAGTTTTTAACCAAAAAAACGGCATGACCCCTGTGTCCCACCCTCCCTATTCACCCAATCTCATCCATAGCGATTTTTTTTTTGTCTCCTTGGGTGAAAAACGTTCTCAAAGGGAAATGTTTTGCTGATGTGGAAGAGGTGAAACAAAAAACGACAGAATCTAAAAAGAATCAAAATTGACGAGTTCAAAAACTTTTGGGGGGGAAGATATCTACAATTTAAACACGTAAGAATAAATATACAATTTTTTATAAATAAATTCTGGGTTTTTTGGGTCCCCCTTGTATCAGTAATCCATACAACCAAATGATGAGAAGCAGAGGGTTTCTAGATCTCAAATACACAATATAAAACTTCACTACAAAGCAACACCACCTAAACCAAGTTAGCCAAGTATTAGAAAACAAAAGTGGCCTCTTACATCGAGACACTGAGTGTATTAAAAATCTTAATCGAGTTTTTCATAAGAGAAATCTCACTATGGGCTTATACTTGTTTCATGTACAATTCTAAAATGCTTAGTTATACTGGGCTTTCATATTCGGTATCAGATTAAAGGGAATAAAATTTTAATGAAGCAACTGAAAAAAAAGGAAAGGGAGAATTAAGGAGGCAACAGGTAGAGTAGCAGAAGGCCTATAGAACAGACCTTAATTCTAATTTTTACCTATTCTTAAACATAATTATCTGCAAGGATATAACGTTTCTAAATACTGTGAAGAGTGGATCTGTTGTTGTTTACAACTGTTGAGAATAAACTTACCACAACAGACTTTCTCTGGAAGTTAATGTTGTTGATGCAGACGACCTGATGGGTTGTATATTAAAAAAAATACAAAAATAAAATAAGAAAAAAAATTTATATTACCAAATAAAAGCATAATTCTATCCAAGTGTAAGTAAGTTTTCAATTTTTTTTTTTTTTTTTTTTTTTGTCAGGAGTTTCACTCTGATGCCCAGGCTGGAGTGCAGTAACACGATCACGGTTCTCCGCAGCCTCCACCTTCTGGACTCAGGCAATCCTCCCACCTCAGCCTCCCGAGTAGTTGGGACTACTGGTGCCCGCCGAGACCGGTTAGATTTTTTTTGGTAAAGACAGGTTCTTGCTATGTTGCCCAAGCTAGTCTCAAATTCCTGTCCGCAAGTGATCCTCCGGTCTGGACCTACCAAAGTGCAGGAATTAGAGGAGTGAGCCCCCCCCCCCCCACCCCCCGCACCGAACAAGGACCATGTTCTAAGTCGCTCAAAATCACACGGAAATCTTTCATTTAAAAACCCATTGGGGTAATTTGCTTGTTTTAAAACTAGCAACAGCCACGAAAACAGATTTCTCTTCCCAGAAATACAACTGACTGCTTTTAAACAAAGCTTTATTCACCCGCCCGGAGACTCACGCGCGCCGGGCAACACTGGAATCCAGAACGTGTCCAGCTCGGCCAGTCAGCCCGGCTTTCCCCACGGCAATTCCCCCCGTCCCCCGGGGCTTTCCGGGCCCACCAGGTAGCTCCAAGCTAACCAAAAATACACAAGTCACGGCAGGAGAGCCAGAGGAGCAGGGAGATGGAAAGATACTTATAATTTATACGGCCGCGGGCTCTCAAACCCCTTGTCTCCCTTCTTCCTGTTCATCCTGGCGAGCTCCAGGCCGGCCGGCGGCATGGGCGGCCCGGGGTCCCGGGGCTGGGCCTGGGGGAAGGCCCCCCACGCCCCACTCCCGCGGCCCGGCTCCTACACGCCGCCTCCAGCGAGCCTGTCACACAGATTCCCCTCTCGGTAGCCGCGCAAAGCCACCGCCGGCAGACATCTTCCGGTCACCTCTGACCCCCGACGTCAACGGAAGTGGGGCGGGAGAAAGCGCAGGACCAGGAAGTCAGCTTCAGTAGGCGGGGCCTGCGCGAGGGGAGAGGGACCGGAAAATATACACCCGCGGGTGGGGCCCGCGCCTGATACCGAGGACCCTGGACTCGCTTTTCCTTGCGCTCGGTGGGGGTAAGTGTTCAAATCAACGTGGCGAAAATGTTTAGTGGGCGAGGCAAAGAGCAGATAGGAGAAGGGGGCGCATCACGTTAGACTAAGGGTCTAGTACACAGTGAAGCTTGGAGGAGTTTGTGGAAAGTCAGGTGTAGACCGGCGGGCTGGTGGTGCTGTAGACATCACACGGCCCGGCCCAATGACCCCAGCTGTGAAACATGAAACTAGAGCAGGGAGGTCTGAATGCCAGCCTCCAGAACCACAATCCCACAACTGCTGCTTCGGTTCACAGTAGGGCATGTACCATGTGTGTCACCATCCACACGTGCAGCAATAACAAGACAGAGACATTTGGATGCCAGTGAGTTTACTTTTCACGTGCATGAGAATAAAAGTTGTAAACTTCCGTTAACAGTTTATTCTTGGTTAATTATGGATTATCTATCTATTGACATTTTTAAACTGTGGACCCACCCCCTCCAGCTGTCCTAGTGATAGAGTAAATTTAGGCTAAGAAAACTTCAGGGCTGCAGTACAGTTCCCAGCTGTTGCAAAACCACACATGCAAGCAAGCAGCCTAGCTATAGGAAACTTCACACCCACCTACTTGTTAGTCTCTTACCAGGTATGTACTTACAGCATTGTAGTTCATTCATCCAGGATGCTTGCTGTCAAGAGCCAACCACCAAGGCAGGGACTAATTTAGAGATCCCTGGAGCATGTGCATCAATAGCTAAGGTTGACCTAAGATATCCATGACTTACTTTTTTACCTTCACTGTAACACTATTAATGTAACATTACTCTAGGGAAACCTCCCACTCCCATTGTACATCGGATGCCATGACAGTATAGGGCCTGAAACTCCCCAGCCCGATGTGAGGGAGGAGTAACAGAGACCCAGCGCTAGGACCACCCATTTCTAGGAAAAGCCTACCCCAGAACCCACTCCTCAACACCCATAAGAATAAAAGTTATAGCTCAACAAAAGTTGGGTGCTGAAGCAGCAACTTTCCATGGGCTGTTTCTGCCTGTCCCCCTTCCTTGGGTGTATACTCTTCTTTGCTCAACAAAGATACTTGCTTATCTCACTCCTGTCTGAATTCATTCCAAACCTGAACACAAGAGCCTGTCATTGACCATCTCATGTTGGGAACAGCACTCCTTCTCCCGGTAACACAAATATTGAGTTCATTAGTCAAGGTAAAATTAATTTGAACTTTGATCTAAACTCAAACAAATTAGAAAAATAAAGCTACAAAGGAATATAATCAAGCATTCCAAAACCTAAGTTGTCTAGTGAGCATGACTCGTGCCAGTATTCTTCACTATAGAATTATAAACTGCTTCATCAGTATTCTTCACATAGGATGGAGGACCAAACCTATTTTTTCCCAAAGTGCATGTCTACATCAACCAAGTAAATAGAGGAGTGATTATCAAGCCAATTTCATCAATGTAAACAACTAATATAAATAAGTCGTAGCACCTAGTAACTTCCTGCTTTGGTGGAAGGCTAAAAGTAGAGGTAAACTCACTTGAGAAATAGCATTTAAGTGAATAACGAATTCTCTTCTATGAAGCAATTACTATTAAGTTATCTGAAAAACTTTAAAAATGTCTTGATGATTAGAACTTCAAATCCTTATTAATGACATTTTAAATTTGAAATGAAAAACTTTTTTCTATAAATAAAAACCATGCAGACCTCAATTACTAAATACAGGTAATAATTCTTTTGTCCTTGTTTATTTATACTGTGTACATAATACAAATTTAATTTGAAAGATATAGGAATATATCATTACATTAAAAAATAGCAATTTTAAAATGATTAAGATGAGGAGAAAAATGCTTCAAAAGACTAGGATTTTGCAACCATGCATGGTGGCGCACACCTGTAGTCTCAGTTACTCGGAAGGCTGAAGCAGAAGGATCTCCTAAGTCCAGAAGATAGAGACTGTAGTAGGCTGTGATCGTGTCACTGCACTACAGCCTGGGTGACAGAGTGAGAACTCAACTCAAAAAAAAAAGACTCGGTTTCTGGGCCAGGAGCAGTGTCTCATGTCTGTAATCTCAATGCTTTGGGAGGCTAAGGTGGGAAAATTGCTTGTGGTAAGTTCAAGACCACCCAGGGCAACACAAGTTGCTTGTGGTGAGTTCAAGACCTCCCCATCTCAAGAGGCTGAAGTGGGAGGATCACCTGAGCCCAGGAGTCCCAGGCTGTAGTGAGCTGTGATCATACCAATGAACTCTAACCTGGGAGACAAAGTGAGACCTGTCTCCTTTAAAAAAAAAAAAAAAAGAAAAGAAAAGAAAAGCTAGGTTTTAAAAGGAAGTCATAAGATCTTTTTCTTATATCCAGCCACTTTATAAAGCAACTTTAGTCCAAAGAAAAGATTGTTGTTCTTTTAAGAAACAGGTCTTCTTGAATTATAAACTTTAACACCATTTTGCATTGAAGAACGCGAATACTTAGTGAGTAATGCACCTATGGTTTGCTTCTCTCCACACAAATCTCTGTGGGAACAATAAAAACAATGAATTTTTTAGGAAACATAATATGATATTCACAATACTATGTATTTATTTATCTCTCTCTCCTGAAATACAACCACCATCAATGTGGGTGTCTGTAGAGAGAGGGTAGGGAGTGGTCCTAAGTTTTCAGTGAAGTAGGTACATTACAGGTATCTCATTTCACCCTCATAAGAGTAGGAGCCATGTGTTATTTAACCCCATGTTGGAAACAAGGAAACTGAGGCTCAGACAGGTGGTAAATGACAGTCAAATTCTGCAGGTTTGTATGACTTCACTTCCATCGCATCACACGACCTCTGAAGTAGAGCACAGACAACGTGACACAGTGGAGTTGGGGTCTGAGAACTGACACCAGGCCCAGCATGAACCTGTCCAGGTGCCCATCCCGCCCTGAGCTCCAGCTGCCTCTTTTGCACTTCACAGGGGAGAAGACTGGAACTGGAACATGACAAGGAGAGGAAAGAGCAGGAGGACAGAGCTGGAGAAGGGAGCAAGGGCTCAACCACACAGGGTCTTGAAGAACATGAAAAACCAGGTGTATTTCAAGTCTAAATGTAATGAAAAGCCACAAGGAGGGTCTTAATGCATGAAAAGCACAACGTGACCCAAGTGTTAAACCATGGAGGCAATAAGTTGACTGTTATGGAGGGTGGATGGTAGGTGTATAGAGGGCTCATTATACTGTCACTTCTGAATGTTTAACAGTATAAAAAGAGGAAAGGGGATGGGGGCAAAAACAGAAGCAAGGAGACTAACTGGATCAGGTGCCAGAATGTGCTAACAGCATGAACCAGTTGGGAAGAGAAGAAGAGGACAGAGTAACCCCTGGGTGTTGCTTGCACAGCTGGGTTAGTGGCAGTGCCATTACCTGAGATGAAGGAGGAGGGGTAGGGATGAGGGCGAACCAACAGCTTTGTCATGAACAAGTTAGGTATGAAATTCCTACAAGATACCCAGTGGGAAAGGGAATTCAACAACTATATATCAGGATCTGGAGCTTAGGGAAATGGTCACTTATAAAGATAAAAAAAGGAAGTCATAAACTTGTATCCAGGCCTGGATGAGGACACCAAGGGAAAACTACAAACAGAAGCGAACACGGCCCAAAACAAAGTCCTGGAAACTCCAGTATTTAAAGACTGAGAAGAACACATGACATCAGCAAAAAACAGAAGCGGAGCGGCCCTGGGGGCAGGAGAAAACCAGCATGTTTCTCACAGGACAGCATGGTCCACTGGGTCAGATTGTGCCAAGGGGGCAAGCACACAAGGCCCAACAGCTGCCACTGGGTATAGAAAGACAGTGTCACTGGGCAGCGGAAAGGTGGGAGGTAAGCACGCAGACAGTGTGGACAGAGACTTTTCAACAGAGCCTTCCTGAGGAGGGGAGCCAAGGACGTGGGTCTGAAGTCAAGACTGCTGTTTTCCAAGACAGCAACATGACAGAATATCACATGTGGATCAGGGAGATCCAGAAAAAGGAGGCATCAGAATATAAGAGGAAGGGGTCAATATAGGACCCACATCAGAGGGAATGGACCTAGTACAGGGGGAGGACCAGCTGTGAGCAGGGATAGTCTTACCGCACAGAGGGACTGCATGAAGGGAGGTGCACTTGGGAAGAGGATGTGGACCAAGCAGTGGGAAGAAAGTGGGTTCCTGCCTCACTACTATATACTCAAAAATTAAGGCCTTAGAAGGAAAGAGAGTACTGCTGGTCTAAGAAAGCAAAGACGTAAAGGAAGTCCTGAAATGGAGCAGTGCCTGGACAGGCCACATAAGTATTACTTCGGCTCGCAAGTGAGACAGCTTAGGAACTACTGTGTTTTCTTCTCTAGAAAACTTCAGCTGCCCAGGTGAAAAAGCCAAAGGAGTAAAGTGCAGACAGCAGGAGTTAAGAGAGGCTGACCATGGAATCCAAGATGGGTCAAGAGAAGAGAAAGGATCTGGAGGTGACACAGTGACAAGCTGCAGTGTTTGTGGATTTCCAGTGTCTGTGACCTTGAAATCCTGCCTGCAGCGACTTCAGGGCTAACCTGTCTTGCAACCTGGCCACGACTACAATGATGAAGTAAGGCAGCAGAGTACCTGGCAATCAGAGAAGGTGCTTGCCTTGGGTTCACAGTGGGATTATGTTCTGTCCCTCGCAGGAGACTGTTTTGTGAGAAGTGGCTTCAAAGGCAGTAAGGAGCAAAGATGACATCCCCACCTCCAGGATCAGTCTCGTGGAGACAACAGAGCAGTCAGTCTCTCCCCAGAATGTTTGAGGGAAGTAGCATCCTCAGGGAATACTCAAGAAAACTGCATCTTTTTTTTTTTTTTTTTTTTGAGTTGGAGTCTCACTCAGTCGCCCAGACTGGGGTGCAGTGGCCGCTCCCGGCCACCGCAGCCTTGACCTGCTCGGCTCCGGCGATCTTTCCACCTCAGCCTTCCAAGTAGCTGGAACTACAGGTGTGCGTTACTACGTCCGGCTAATTTTTTGATTTATTGTAGAGATGAGGTCTCGCCAAGTTGCCCAGGTGGGTCTCAAACCCGTGGGCTCAGGCAATCCACTCACCTCAGCCTCCCCAAGCGAGGGATTACAGGGTGAGCCACCGAGCCCGGCTGCAAACTGCATCTTAATGATAAATCCAAAACCCCACACCATGCTATAAAAGGGCAACCCTGAAAATCCATCTCTAGTAAATTACTTACTGAATATATGGAGCAATATCTTCCTCTGTCCACTTCTCCCTTAGCGAGAACAGACTATTAAAACGTTCCTGAGTGTCTTCAGGTAGGTCATCTACTTTTAGCAAAAAGATTATTTCTGGTCTTGAGTTTCTATCCACCAGTGCCAAACCCTACATAAAATAATAAGAAAAAGTAAAAAATGAGGTGACATTTACACATGACTCATCCTTTTACCTTTAGGTTCAGCTTAGCCCAAGGCATTTAAAATATCAGCTACACAAAACTTACACACTCTCTAGAGCCATAGATTTATAATAGACTGTTTCATAAATAGAATTCCTGCAAGCATGAATTCCCTTCTACAATCTGGCTTCTACCACCACCAGCTGGTCAAGACTGTGCTGGCTTTAGAAGTCACCCGTGACCTGTCAATGCCAAATCCAGTGGGTTCCTTTCTTGGACTCGCTGACTAGCCCTCTGACTTTTTTTTACTAATGCTGGTTACTCCTGTAAAGCTCTCTCCATCGCTGGCATCACTACCTCCTTGCTTTCCTAACCTGATGCCGTAGCTCCCGGGGGCTTCTCGCACAACCCCTCAACTTGTTTCAGCGTCCCTCTACTGAGTCACCTCATCCAAACCTGTGGCCTCAGCCAACATGTACAGCTCAGGAGTATACATCTCAGGCTGTTTGTATCTCAACTCAGATTTCTCTTTTGGACCGCCAGACCTTTAACCAAATCTGTACAGGAACACCTTGTGTTTACCATCCAAAATGGCTCAAGTCCCAAGAAAACCTAGGTGTCACCTGGATCCCACTAGTCAGCCTCACACCTAATGATCCCTATAGCCTGCAAATGCTAAGCCTCAATTTCTCTCCATTGTCCTTATCCTGTTTCTCTCTTCGTCAGAGAGTAAGTGTTGACGGCCTGCTCAGCTCTCCTCCTCCATCATGTGGCCAATATTCTATCCTTCCATCCTCTTGACTGTCAAGAGCATTCTTTTCAAAAGGCAAAACCAATGAGTACCCGATGAGTCTCCAGCAGATGTTGCTCAGTGGCCCTGAAGAGCTTTCTGGATGAATGAAATTCCTCAGCACAAGCCACAGTCCCTAGCTACCTCCCAGTGTCTCCTGCTCCAATCATGGTTCCCTAGCAGTACACGGTTCTTACACACTCTGAGTTCCTGTCCCTGTCCTTCCCACCACCTGGAGAGCAATAATCATCTTCACACTCATCAGCTAAACAGCCATGCCTTCAGGAAGCCCTCCCTGACTGACCATCTGGTGGCCACGCCCCTTTTTTTTGCTCTTGTAACACCGTGTGCCTGCCTTTCCCACACACAGTTGGCTCTGCACTGTAAGAACAGGTTTACACACATCATGTGCACCCCCACTGCCAGTCCCCAGGCCTGGTCTGAGCACCTCGATGGCACATCATGTAATGTTTTCTCCCCAGCACCCAGCATGGTGCCTCAAAGTAAAAGGAACTCTATAAACATGGAACAAACCCTTTCCTTTATCTAACAAATATACATTGAGCACACACCACATACCAAGGAGTGTACTCATATTGGCAAGCAAAATGCTCTCAAAGCAGAGAGTAGGGTATCAAGTAATCAAACATTTCCAAAGCTCAGAGGCAGGTGCCACACAGAAAGAGCAAAACTGAGGTGTTTTATTAGGGCAGAGAATGGAGGAAGGGCTCCTCGAGGAAGTGACTCAGACAGGAGCAGGAGGGGGCCAGTGCAGTTAGGGAGAACATCATTCTAATACAAGCAGCTCTGTGTGAAGGTCCCAAGGCAGAGAGCTTCATGATCTTGAAGACCTGATAGAAGGCTGGATGTGGTACGCAGGAGAGACAGTGACCAGAGATGAAGCCAGGAGGTGACCAGAAGGGCCTTGTAGGCAAAGATATGAATTTGGGATTTTATCTCTTAGGCGCAATAGGCAACCATTAAGGTGACTTTGGCAGGACATCCATCTAAAAGTACAGGCCTGCTCAGGGTGCTATACTGCTGATATCCATCTACAAGTACAGGCCTGCTTAGGGTGCTATGCTGATAACATCCATCTAAAAGTACACATCTGCACAGGGTAATATGCTGAAGAAGCCCATCTGAAAGTGCAGGTCTGCTTAGGGCATTATGCTGCTGACATCCCTCTGAAGGTGCGGGCCTGCTCAGGGTGCTATGCTGCTGACATCCACATGAAAGTGCAGGGTCTGCTCAGGGTGCTATTGCTACTGAAGAGGCAGGAGATCGTGGTAGTTTGGATCCCGACAGTGGGGATGAAAATGGAGAGAAATGGAACAAAATGAAACACATTGGGTGGGAACATGGATTGAGTGTTAATGGACCCAAGGGATCTTACTGAGGCCATGGGTGTAGCAATCATCACTTAGTGAATTTACTAAAAATCTTTTGTATGGTGAAATTTTATAATGTATAAATTATAGCTCAATAAAAGCACTGGGCTTTTTTTTTTTTTAAAAGGACTTTGTGATGGACTAAATACAGTGTACCTCTAATAGGTACCTAGGGATATAAACTGGCTCCAGATTCAGTGCCAATCCAAGTATCCCTCACCTAGTAACCTACCACCTATTGAATTAAAACAGTAGCCCCTGATGCCATTACCTTGAGCTGATCAAGCCTGGTCGTCATTCCTTCAGGAACACTCTGTTGCCACACTTCCTGAAACTCAGCAAGATTGAATTTCACCGCATTCTGAAGTAGCATTTGTGCTATTGTTCTGCATATTTTATCAGCATCCAATTCAAAATAAACTTCACCTAAGGAAAAGGTATAAGACGGTTTCATATTATCCCCTTACAATTAAGTACAGTAGTAACACTTCCTTTTCCTCAATGCAATTTCTTAGAAGGAATTATCACCTTGACATGCTTCCCACAACCCTGAGTTCTTATTTTTAACACCAACGCACTTCAGAAAAGTATGCCAATTTTAACACATAGAATTAAAATATTATTAGAATACTTTCCAATCTTACCTTCATCTACATATTTCTTCCCATAACATTTAAGACAGTGTTCTATCATTTCCCTGAAAAATTCAAAACACCCATTTGAAAGGTTATCAATATTTTTATGCACTACATTTTAAACCCTACTGCTAACTAAAAAATAAGATATAAATTTGAGATTTGAAATACTAAGTGATTTTGGTTACCACATAATACATTTAAATTAACTAACTAAAATATGCTGTGAAGCTACCATATACCAGGCTCCATGCTACATTTATTTACTTAGTATAAAATAGCTCAATGATTTCTTTACATTTCATGGCCAAAAAAAAAAAAAAAGACAGATAATACACATTTATTCACCCCAGTAACCAAAGCTCCCAAATCTTCTCTAAGATACTACAATGTAATTATTGTAGTTTATGCACTGGGTCTAGCTCCCATCTGGAAAAGAATTTCCTACTCCTTAAGAAAATCTGAATGGACAAACAATTAAGGTACTTACTCAGGCTCCAATGGTCCAAGTTCCTGGAGGCATATATTCAAAGGAATTCTACTAAAAGACCATGATTCGGAATCCACAAGCTGAGTTACATGATTCAGAAGTTTCATCTCATAGTCAAATTCAAGAGTCCTCCAATAACCTAAAAATTCCCAAAGCTGTATTTACCAGAGAACATTTAAGTAAATTAGCTAGCAGACTGACAAAGTAGCAACACGCTCTGGCCCACCACAAAAGAGACACTCGGGTCTTCATTTTCTTTAAATAGTGCTTCTTTTTAAGCCTGTCTCACAATCATTTTAAACTGTGTCTTGAGGGAGATCAAGTGTTTTTTAACCTCTCTGAGAAACAATGCCTTGTAAATCTAGCAAACCATTTGGATGTCCCCTCTCAGGACATAAAGAGATTGCTGGTTATTACACAGGACAAACTTATGACAGCGCAAATTTTTCAAAATGTTGTTTCCTTGAAGTTTTCCATTCAAAGACAAAGAAAATTTATTTGAAAATCCCATTAGAAATCTGTCAAGATTCTGAACAATCAGTTGAGAAGCGGTTTTCAGGAATCACAAATGCTTCCCCCCACATTGTCTTTGAACAAGACTGAACAATAAATTACATATTATTGATATTAATGTGGGAGGAAGAAAACAAGACTGCATTATCTTTTCGAATTGAAAAACACCAGGTGGAAGGTATCAAATTACTATTGGACAGCATTATCAATGAACCCACAAAGAATGTTAGTGACTGTTTCACATGTTACCACACGTGAGAAAAATAAAAAATATAAAATGTTGTCTTTGTCATAAATAAGTTCCCCAATGTCCAAAATTCCACTATAAGACAAATATCACTGCAATAAAAAAACTGGTTCCAATAGTATACTATTTAATATGAAGTGATTTGTTTTCCACTATTTCATAAAAAAGTGTGGCCAAGTTGCTAGTAAGTGATCCACTAGATATCTCAAAGTGCAAAAGGTTAAGGAGTACTTTACACATAACTAAGACTTTTCTTCAAGTGCTTTTCTTTTCTTTCTTAGAGACAGGGTCTTACTATGTTGCCCAGGCTGGTCCTGGGCTCAAGCGATCCTCCTGCCTTGGCCTCCCAAGTAGATGGGATACTAACAGCACACACCTTCACGCCTGGCTCATGAGTGCTTTAATATTCAGTCATCTCACAATAATCCTGTCACCCTAAGTGGAGATGAGGAGATCTACACCGGCACACCCCTTCACTAGAATACCACAGAGGCGAGGAGGAGGCTGCAGGCTCCACATCCTACCACACTCTCTGCTATGCAGCACTGCCATGGCTGTAACTTCCATCAGTCATCGTGAGAGGTGTCTCAAATGCATAAAGAAATCCAGCTCACTTGAGCAACGACAGACTCTGAGGTGCAATATGGATGAGACCAAATTAAAGACTAGGTAGGCATCAAGATACCCTCCCTATTCCTGTCAAAGATTATGAAATGCCATTTTATAATCACTAGCACAGCCACTACTCCAGAGGAAGAAAGTACACAATCACTCTATCTAAGAGAGAACATTTCTGTTCTTATTCTGAAAAAACAAAGGCAACATTATAAATGGGTGACGTGATATGAAGCTGAAGAAGGGGAGCCCAGAAGTCATCTACACATCCCAGACCAAAGCAGTATCCATCCACGTGGACTAAGCAATAATGCAGAGATTATAGGAAAACACAGAGTTTGGTTTGCCTTTAAAAAAAAAAAAAAAAAAAAAACTTTTAACATTCCTAGAATTAGCAGCAAGCATTCATAATTTAAAACTTTATTTTACACAGGCCAGGTGTGGTGGCTTACACCTGTAATCCCAGTACTTTGGGAGGCTGAGGGAAGATTGAGCCAGGGGTTCAAGACCAGCTTGGCCAGCATAGCGAGACTTCGGTTCTACAAAACAAAACAAAGCCAAAAAAAAAACATAATTTTTTAAAAAGTAGCCAGGTGTGGTGGCACACACCTATAGTCCTAGCACTTTCAAAGGCTGAGGTGGGAGGATTGCTTGAGCCCAGGAGTTCAAGAACCGCCTGGGCAACACAGTAATGCCTCATTTCTACAAAAATAAAATAAAATAAATCAAAAAATAATCCAGGCATGGGGCATGCGCCTGTAGTCTCAGCTATTTGGGAGGCTAAGGTGAGAGCACCTAAGCCCAAGAGACTGAGGCTGCAGTGAGCCATGATTTTGCCACTGCACTCCAGCTTGGGCAACAGAGTGAGACCTCGACTAAAAATAATAGATAAAATAAATCATAAATACAATCTTTTAAAAACTTTTCTTTAGATGCTTAAGAAAAACAAGTCTGGAGCACAGTGAAGAAAAAAGTGCTTCCATTAGTTCTAAAAGTGTGCAGCTGCTTTATTCAGCAGAATTTGCCACATTTGAAAGTTATGGTCTCACCAAGGCTCACATTGTTTGGAAGACAACAGCAAATTGAAAAGCGTATCCACCCACACATGCACCTGGGGTGGAGCTCAGCTGCTTCTGGGGCTAAGGTGGACTGAGATGTCTGCAAATATCCCCCAAGTGTCATGACAGGCCCAGACACTGGAAAAAAGCTCCAACTCCAGAGCAAAATAATACCAATGCAGCAGCCTTCTCCTTCACCCTCACACCCCAACACACACTCACAGACCATCTGTACAGGCTTATTACATGAACATATGTTCACAAATATTCCAGAGCTATCACAAGAAACAGCCCCATCTTCCAAGCCATTTGAAAATACAATGAGGTTATTAAACTAATGAAAAGTTCAAAGACCTGGATTCTGTGCTGTATGCCAGCACTAACTAACATGCACCCTGAAATCCTGGACAAGCAAGTTCCCTTTCCTAGGCCTTGTTCCCTTACCAAGGAAGCTATTAGATTAGACTGCCTAATATTTATGGACCTTTCTTAATCTAATATAGTTCTATTACCATTTAATTCAAAGAAATAGGCCTGTAAGGCATCGTTAACATCACCTAGTTGCAGACTGACCTTATGAATAGATGATCACAGTCATCTCTATCCCATGCTCAAGAAGACTAATTTCACCATCTTTGACCCATGGTTAAATAAACTGAATGCAATAGAGTGAAGATATCCAAAAGCCTCTCTCTCAGATGATGTCCAATTCCATCATTAATAATAATCATAAGTTACGCTACCTTCAATTTCACAGGCATTTAGAACTTGTAATTGGGCCATTATTTCTTGCTCACTTGCCTGAATTTGATCAAGCAAATCCTCAGTCGTATACTGAAACAAGAAAAAAAATATATTTTAAGGCCTCTAAAGTTTTTGGGGGTTTGTTAAATTTGGGGGATACATAGAACAGATTAAAGCAATTATTTATGCACTAGCTCAGTTTATTTTGTAAATGTATAATGACTACTACACAAAACCAGTGGACATCTTAGAAAAAACAAAGGTAAATCTTCATGATGTTGGATCTGTCAATGGCTTCACGAATATGATCCCAAAAACATAATAAAAGAAAAAACATCAATCAAACATCAAAATGATAAGCTTTTGTACTTCAGAACACTATCAAGACAAAAGGACAAATATTGTATGATTCCACTTATATGTGGTATTTAGAGCAGTCAAATTTGTAGAGATAGTAGAATGGTGGTTGTCAGGGGCTGGGGGAGGGAGATGGAGAGGTATTGCTTAATGGGCATAGAGTTTCAGTTTGGGATGATGAAGAATTCTAGAGATGGAGGGTATGGTGGCTGCACACTACTATGAATGCACTTAATGCCACTAAACTGTATCCTTAAAACTGGTAAATTTATTGTTATATTTTACCACAATAAAAAAAAGCTAGAAAGTGAAAAGACAACACATAAAATGGGAAAATAAATATTTGCAAATCATATATCCAATAAGGGACTTGTATCTAAACTACATAAACTACATTAACTTTCTTATAGTTCCATAATAAAAAGACAAATTAAAAATCAGGCAAAGGAACTGAATAGGCATTTCTCTAAAGATATACAAATTCAAAAAGATGTTCAACATCATTAGTCATCAGGGAAATGCATATCAAAACCACAAGATACCACTTGAAATTCACTAGGATGGGTATCAAAAAGATAATAACAAGCACTGTCAAGGACGTAGGGGAATGAAAGAATATACCCACTCTGGGACACAATATGGCAGTTCCACAAAAGGTTACATATAGTCAATACACAACCCATCAAGTCTACTCCTAGGTACAGACCCGAGAGAAATGAAAACATAGACCCACATAAAAACTTGTATATGAATGATCACGGCAACATATTCTTCATAACCACAATGTGGAAACTACCCAAATTTCCACCAACTAATAAACAAAATGTGGCATATCCATAAAATGGGATATTTAGCAATAAAAATAAATAAAATACTGATACATGCTCTAACATAGATAAATCTTGAAAAGATGATGCTAAGTGAAAGAAACCAATCATATTACATGATTCCATTCATATGAAACATTCAGATTAAGCAAATCCATAGCCAGGAGAGTTGATTAGTTGTTGTCTAAGGCTGAGGGGACATATGAGAGAAGGTGGAACTGGAAGTAGCTAAAGGCCATATGGCTTCTTTTTGGGGTGAGAACAGTGTTCTAAACTTGATGGTGATCATGGCTGCATAACTCTGTTAATGTAACTAAAAAGCACTGCAAACTTTAAAATGGATGAATTGCTTGGTTTGAGAATTGTTTCAATAAAGCTGTTATGCAAAAATATTTTTTAAAAGAGGCCAGGATTTTGAGACTAGTGAGAGCCCGCCTCAAAAAAAGAAAAAAAGAACTCAATTAGTGGAGAAAAAAGAAATTCTAATCCAAATATGGTCTTCAGGACAACAGTAGAGTTCTATAATTTTAAAGTACATTAAACTTTTTTTTAATTTGTTTTATAAATAGTTTTCCATACTTCCAGGGATTAGTTAATTTTTAATTAGAGTCAGAATAATTTCCATTTTCATAATGTCTCAATTCAAGAGCATCTAACTGTATTTTTAATTAAATAAAAATTAATTTTACCTCCCAAAATCTATTCTTTCTAAGTTAAGAACATAAGAGCTCAACTGCATAAATGGTTCCATAGTACACATAATCTGCTCTGAAATACTCTAGAAAAATAAAAAAATGGTGGAAGGATAGAATGGGGATAGAAGAAACAAGACTGACAAAAGATTAGTAATTGTTCAAGTGAATGATAAATATATTGGGGTTGTATTACTATTCTCTATGCTTTTGGGTATGTTTGACATTTTCATAACATAAACTTTAAAAAGGAAGAATGTCACCATTAAGTGCCTCTAATTATAGTTTTACTCTTTTCATTTCCAAATGAAAAAGTAAAAATAAAAATCTTACTTTGGAATAATTTGAATCTTTCTCTTTTTGACTGTCAGGTCCTTCATAGGCATTTTCCATCAAAAGTTTCTTTAGCTTCTTTAATTTAGGTCTACATCTTCTTAATTCCCAGTAATTATTAGAAAAACCAAAGATCTAGAAATTATAAAAGATCATAACCTTTTAGGAGCCATTCTAAAAGAAAATGCCATGCAAAATTCCAATTAGCCATTTACCCTCAACAGGGACCAAGAAAAGGAAGCCAGGTATTCTGCCTTCTGCTGGAAAGGTGCCCACCAACCACCTCCCAAGGATGGATGACATCTTCAGGAAAAGTCTAGTTAGGTCCCAATTAATGAGACACTTTTCAGCACAGTGGAAACCAATAATTGAATATCACATCTCAAATACACTGGAAACTAGAGCATGAACACAAAAAAATGACCAGGATGGTGGCAATTCTGCAGACCAGGTGCAAATAACCAAAAATGATGACACTCAAGCTGAAAAACAGAAAATATACAAGAGGTATTGTTATAGTCTTCAATAATGAAAGGATGTTAAAGAGAAGAGGGAACCTTGCTGTGTTGCTCATGTTGTCAAAATTAAGCAGAAGTTAGGGGAGACAGACTTCTGTTCAATGCAAGAACTTTCTATTGAGAACTGCAGCCAAACTCCACTGTTGCACTTGTGAAATCATAAGTGGCCTAGCCCTTGAACTCCAGCTGATGGAGGCTAGCAGATGGATAGGTATCTGCTGCCTCTCTTTATCTCCAGGACTTGCTCAGTGCTTTGTACTTAGTAGCTGCCCAAAGGTGTCTCAGAAAAATAAAAGGTGATTGGAATTATCTCTGGGGTGCCTTCTTACTTTCTTTTTTTTTTTTTGAGTTGGAGTCTCTGTTGAGCGGTCACTGCAGCCTTGACCCATTGGGTCCCGGCGATACTTCCACCTCAGCCTTCCGAGTAGCTGGAATTACTGGTACGCGCTACCATGCCCGGCTGATTTTTTTATTTATTGTAGAGATGAGGTCTCGCCAAGTTGCCCAGGTGGGTCTCGAACCCGAGGACTCAGGCAATCCACTCACCTCAGCCTCCCAAAGCGTGGGATTACAGGCTGAGCCACCGAGCCCGGCTGCCTTCTTACTTTCAAACTAGAACAAAGCTTCACTGAGAAGACGAGACTTGGTCTGAAGGAAATGCTGATACTGAGGCCTTCACAGGAAGAGCTTAGGGGACAAAAGCAGGAAAACGGATTTAATCCACAGTGAAAAGCAGAAAACTTCCGGCTACACCAATACACAAATACTGGCATATGCCTTTGCACTAGGGAAAAGGAGAGGCTTTACATGATTTTTAAAATAGTTCCTGGCATCAAAAAATTATATTTTAGCCCCAAAAATCTAAATTTCAAGTTTTACTTAGAAAAAATAAATCAGAAGATCTAGTGATGTCAGGCCAATTTCCCCCACAGCAACTGAGCAACCACCCGCACAACCCCAGCCTGCTCTGCACACATGCAGGCCAGGTCCAGCCCTGAGGCATCTGAGCACAACCATAGATTCTGACTTTGGTTAGTGGATCTTCAAGTTTTACCCCATCTCAGCACGCAGAATTCTCAAAAAACATGAGCCTGAAGGTTTTCATAGTTATTATTATACCCTCACAGAAACACCTACAGATAAAAAGTAACATTATTTTTTTTACAAAAGGATGAACTGCCAACATTTCTAGTTAATTACAATGAAAGGCTTAATGATTCCACAACCACCAAACTACATTTCCGGGAAGTTCTTCTGTTCCTGTAACATCACATGAATCACCAAAGCTTCTCTGCGTTTTCCTTTTTTTCCCTTCCAGTCCTATTTTTAAGAACAGAACTGGCCTGAAGGCATTCTGAAATAAGGGCTGTGCTTTGATTGCTATATGTGTAACCCAGAAAGGATGGAGTTACTTTTGCTTGGTAACTGTCATCAATATTCTCCAAAATACATTTAAAATGTTGTATACTTGGCAGATGTTTATGAACGCTAAACCAACTTCAAAGCTAAGAAACACACTTCCTTCAAAAACTCAAAATCCTTCATTTCTCTACCTTGTAAACATTACCAAATAAACTAGTTGTGGTTTGAGGGAGTTTCCTTTCAAAACACATCCCCAGCAAAATTTACTGAAAATAGGTAGACTTTTAGAATGAGTCACTGAATAGCAAACTTTCTACATTACAGGAAAGGATCTGTCTGGGACTTGAAAATTAAAATGGGAAAATAGACAAGTTCACAAGACTCCAAGCAAACAAGCAAAAATAAGGTTGAGAAATTCCAATTTCATTAAACAACTTCTTAGTTTCCCCTTGATCATATATCTTATACCTAAAGTGTTTAATTAAAAGCATGATTAGCACCGTGTTTTACTTCTTACACTTATATGAATCGAGACAGAGCACCTCGGCATGGATCACGTCACAGAGTGTGTCTTCGTCCTTCAGCTGCTCTGGAATCTTGCAACCAGGAATGAAAAGCAACATATTTGAAGTATCTGCTATCTTCAGGTCATATGTTCTGTCTTCGCTGCATAGCACGGCTTGCTCATCTTTATCACCACGAATCACAAAACTGCAGGAAAATGGAAGAAAAAGGTCTGGTTTGTTGAGACTCCAACAGACATCATCACACACAGGTTCGAAATCCTCTAGGCTCACAGAACTTAGAATTAAGTCTCAGTGCTGGGTCTGGCCCCTGTGGAGCAAGCGCCAGGCCTCAGGAGGTCTACCCAGACACTTGGAACCTCAAAAAGGAAAAATTAACACACATGCACAAGACAGATCCAAAGAGGCCAAGAGGCCCAATGTCACCACATGGTATCTTCACGCAAACTTCTGAGAAGAGCACACGACAAAGCACCCAGAAGCCTCAGTCAAGATGTCATGATTTTCTAATACTTGCTAAAGTGGCATGTCTCAAACTGACACACAGGCATCTTAGGGAATTTTGTTACAAAGCAGGTTGGGATTCAGTAGGTCTGGGACAGGATTCTGTGTTTCTAACAAGCTCTCCAAAGACAGTTGTGGCTCTGCTCCTGGACCCACAAGTGTCACCCTTCCTCTTTTATTCTGAGTAGCACCTCACAATCAAAGAACACATCATAACCTAACCAGCTGCTGAGCTGCAAATGAGACTTTATGAAAAAAAGGACACAATACTAAACCAAAGAAAAAACAAAAAAAACACAAAAACTCAAAGGGAGTTCATTACAGCTGAAGGAAATCAAGAAAAGGGGAGAAATGAAGATGAGGAGGAGGAAGAGAAAAGACTAAAAACAAAGATAGTGGAGTTGATAAGGAGTTGGTTCTAGTTGGAACCCTCTGTACAACTTGTTTCTTTGAAATAACTAATGAAAAACCTGAGGCCGGGCTTGGTGGCTTATCCTGTAATCTCCGCTCTTTGGAAGGCCGAGGCAAGTGGATTGCCTGAGCCCATGGGTTCAAGACCAGACTGGGCAACTTGGCAAGACCGCATCTCTAAAATAAATACAAAATTAGCCAGGCATGGTAGCACAAACCTGTAGTTCCGGCTACTTAGAAGGCTGAGGCAGAAGGATCGCTGGAGCCCAGCAGGTCGATGCTGGGGTGGCCGTGAGTGTGCCACTGTATTCTAGCCTGGGCGACAGATTGAGACTCCAACTCAAAAAAAAAAAAGAAGAAAGAAAAACCTGAAACAGCAGACTGTTTCATTATTTTTAATTCAGCCTTTATTTAGATGAAAATAAAAGTTTTTTTAGATTTGTGGTACTAATAATGTTTAATAGGTCGAAGAAACTACTCTTGGAGGCTCATTTCTAACTGAACTAACCCTCTTTGAAGTATTTTGTTCATATCACCCCCTCCCCAACTAAAAATACACTTTTCTAGGTTCTGCTGTTTTTCTGCTACCTAGCACACCTCTCCAATCCTCAGCAGCTCAGCGTGAGATGGAAACAGATGGTAAGGCTCTTCTGTGGTTCACTAAAGATGCTTTGAAGCTGGTATCTGGAGATTGGTCAGTAAACTGTGATACTGTTTGGTCAGTACAACTTGAAAACTGGAAAGCAGCCTAGAGGGTTCAGTTACATGGACTCTGAATGAGAAAAAAGTAGCCAGAGTACAAGTGTCAGAGTAAGGACAGTGCAGAAGACAGTCAAGCTGGATCTCTAACCCTAATTTGCAGGACTGAGATGCACAGAGCTGAGGGACAGATGTTGATTCTCTAGGCTTCTCAAGGTTGCCTTCAAAACCTACTTCACCATTGACAATATTTGTAAATCAGTGACCTTGCAGTAAATTTGCAGCTGACCCAGAATAAGAAACAGCTTCAGATCCCACCTGAGTGACCCCAAGCAGGGCTGACCAATTAATTACCAAGCCTGTATTCACTACCCGCCCCATCTATTGTCTGAGTAAAATAAACATAAATGGAAGGCAAGCAAGGATTCTAAGAATGCATTTAAGACAGGATGACGGGGTTCTGTGGAGTCCCTGGACTCAAAGTCAACATCCTCACGACTTCACTGAGGTTTTGTCCCTGACCTGTTTGCGGGCACCTGCCTCCAGGGTCAGCTGGCCCAGGCCTATCGATCATCTCGATGCAGCCTAGCAGGGGCGTGGAAGCCCAAGAGAATGCAGGTGCTGGGGAATCAGGCCCCTGGCCCTAATTCCTCATCCCATTTCCCTGAGAATCAGCGGGAGCCGGCCCGAGGCTGGGGCGCCGGGGGTCCTATCCATGTCGGACCCAACCCGTGTCACAACCCAACCCCCCGCGACCCCTGCCGGCCTCCCTCGCGTCGTCTCACCCGCTCTCTCTCCCGAGCCCCACCTCCCCATCTTGCCTCCCGAGTCCCACCCCACCAGTGTCCCGCCTCCCCCGTCCGCATCACCTTTTCTCTACCACGTGTCCCGCCTCCTCTCCGCCCCGCCAACCCCAGGCCCTACCCCCAGCCTACCCAGGACCTGGACCCCCCGGACCGGCCCCAAACCCATGCCCGTCTTTCCCATGTCCGACCCAACTGTTGTCTCACCCCGTGCCCGATTCGCACAGGCTAGCCTCACCTGTGTCCCTCCTCCAGACGCTGGCACAGGGCAGGTTCCAGCTCTAGTAGGCGCGTGTCGCCGGCGGCCGCGGGCCCGAAGCGCAGGCAGTGCACGGCGGGCAGCAGCTCTGCCGCGTTCAGCCTGGCCGTGCCCAGCGTGGCGTCCACCTCGTCGCGCGTCCTCCACATCCCGGCGCCGTCGGCGTCCCGCCGGGGTCAGGGCCTGACAGAGAAGCGTTCCCGAGCGCCCGGACCTGGAACGCGCGCGACACGAACAGCCGGGCCAACAAGCGCGCCAAAGCGGTCGGCGTTTCTGAGGGGGGCGCTTCCGGCAGGGCGTTTCCGGGGCACGGTAGACGGCTCAGAGGCTAGGTACTTGCGAGAGCTCCGCAGAAGCTCTAAGGGGCCGCTACAACCCGTGAGGAGCGACACGAACCCCCCCTAACCGCTCCTTCCGCGGGTCTCCTCAACCTCAGCCGCTACCGCGGGCTTCGTACAGGCCCCATCCCTTCCTCGTGACTCCTCCCAGCCTCTGTCCCTTCCGCGAGACTCCTCCCCGGCATGCCCCGGCATGCCCCGCCTGCCGGTCGCCCGGTCACCCCTTTTCCGCTGCCGGCCTCCGCTCCGGCCCCGCCCCTCCGGTAGGTCTTTCTCTTAGGCTCCACCCCTGCCTCGTGTCTCCTTCCCGGCCCCGCCCCTTTCGCGGGTTTCCTCCCCGGCCACGCCGTTTCCGCGGGTCTTTTCCCCGCTCACGCCCCTGCCGCTGGTCTCCGCAACCTCGATCCTTCCTCGGGTCTATTCCCCGACCACGCCTCTCGCGCGGAGCCGCCCCTTGGTCTCTCCCCTCCTTCGGGTCTTCTTTCCGGCCCTCCGGCCCTTCCGCTGGTCACTTTCCCGACCCGCCACCCGGGCGGAACTCCTCTCCCGCCCTGCTTTCCGCGGGCCTCCGCCCCTCCCCACCCCTCCCCTCCCCTCCCCCCCCCTCCTCCCTTCCCCATATATCTATATATACAGAGGGTGAGATGAGGGCTGGCAAGTTGACTCAGCCAGTGTCAAGTTGTGAGTGACAGAAAAGAGAAC
>CAUYQG010218407.1:0-10998 GCA_963574415.1 Tarsius wallacei
GAGACCTCATCTCTACAATAAATAAAAAAATCAGCCGGGCGTGGTAGCGCATGCCTGTAATTCCGGCTACTCGGAAGGCTAAGGGAAGGATCGCCGGAACTCAGCAGGTCGAGGCTGCGGTGGCCGGGAGCGGCCACTGCACTCCAGTGTAGGCGACAGAGTGAGACTCCAACTCAAAAAAAAAAAAAAAGTCCACTCTCTGTTATATGCACTTATCTGCAATGTGATTATGTAATGTGATCAATTTTATCCTTAAGTATTTTGTCTCTTTTCACTGATTAACAGCTCAGGTCCCATAGAAACTTATTTTGACAGTCTTATTGATGAAAGATTTCCAAGAAAATTAAAATAAAAACTGAAGCACACTTAAAATTGCAGAGTGCAAAATATTGAATCATCTTTTATGACCACAAAATTTTTAAGTTACTGTTTAGTCTTCTAGTACACTTCCGAAAGTTGAATTTTCTTGAGTACTTTTAGAACAGAGCAGTCATTTGAATAATAGTATTTCCCCCTTTACTTTGTATTATGGTTTTCATGAAATACTTTGAAAGCCAAGAAATATTTCTACACTAATTAAAGCATATAAACACTTCAGGCTAAGTGTAGGCATGTGAAGTTGCTATTCAATTTTAAGAACTGAGTACTTTCAGAAAGAAATAAAAACTGTGGCATTAAATGGTATATGATTGAAAGAGATAAGAAATAAAAGGTGAAACATATGAAGTATACATTGAGAATTCAGGAAAAGCCCACAAACCTGTAGAAATAAACATATTCATCTATAATAACTAAGACTATTGATATTGTTGGCTATGACATAATAGTGTTCATCCAAAGGTCCTTTGTAAGGTTCATTCTAGGTTTTGCTTTGCATTAAAAAATTGAATTATATATATGTTAATTATACTATTCCCCTGCTGGTTTTAGCACTAATGCAAATTCATAAGGCTTGATGTCCCTTCAAAGCAATTGGGATTTCAACCTTCAGTTCACCTACTGATGTCACTATGTCTCTAGGAAAACAAAACCCAAGGCCCAAATATTATTTTTATATGCTGTTCAACACCTATCTGAGAGTTAGTATGATTATAAATTATATTCAGAAGATTCCCTCTTGCATGTTTTCAGATATAAACATGTCAAAGTTCATGGTTGGTAAAGCATTATATTTCAGAACAGTCAGTGGACCATAAAACTGCTATTAGACACAAACTGCTTTCCACATTGAAAAAAGAAAGAGCTATGTCTAAAGCAGAGATCCTACTCAGTTAGAAGTATCCTACTGGACAATAAAAGCAGCAAAAGGACTAAAAGATCAGGTAACCATTGTTAGCTGTATGTTAGCTTTCCACCTTGCGATCTCCAAGTAAAAACATCCACATGGTAATAATTATTATATTTTTAACAATAATTAGTATTACCATTTCTGGAATGGCTTACTCAACTGCCATTTTCTCCTGTGTCTAGGAGAGAAGCTGGAAATGTATATTTCCCAGGCTTCCTAGCAACTAGGTTTCCAAATGTAAATCAGGTTTCACCATGTTACTATGCTCAGGTAATATGTGCAAAATGGAATTGAAACAAAGATCTTCCTGTGACTTTGGGCTGCTGCTGCTGGCTAGCACACTCATGGAAACATGAGGCTTTCCTACAGAAACTTTATAGTATCCGTTCTCCAGCTTCCTGGGCATCCAGAAGCAATAGCAGCAAGAGTGGATTCCTGACTTAACATTCCTGGATAACAAATTTAATTGTACATTCTCCAGATTTCTCAGACAGTTGGGAAGCAATAGTTCTCGTCCTGACATAGTCCTAATGAGGGTCCAACAGTATTACCTCTGCATATTTCTGAGACTCATCTTAGGAGGTTCATAATAGAACCAGCTCCTTTGGCTCTTCCAATGAATTTGTAAGCTTCAAAATCCCTGAATTAAATCCCTATCTGCTTAAAATAGCTAGAGTGGTTGTTTCATGCACTGATACCTCATCTTTTTGTTCTGTATACAGTTTACATTATAGACTGTGTGATGTAGTGTAAAATAGGCTTTACAACGGTATTTAAATCCTGATCTCATCATGTATTAGCTGTGAAATCATTTCACTTTTCCCAGCCTCAGTTTCCTTCTTTCCAGAATAAGGATAATAATAATTACCTCTGGGGCTGAATATACCTGCATTACATTATACTTATAAATAAATATACGTTTATGCATAAAGCATAGAGCCTGGGCAAAAGACACAAATAGACACTTCTCAAAAGAAGATATGTGGGCAGCCAACAGACACATGAAAAAGTGCTCAGCCTCACTAATCATCAGAAAAATACAAATAAAAAACCACATTGAGACACCACCTCACCCCAGTAAGAATGCCCATCATTAATAAAACAAACAACAACAGATGCTGGCGAGGATGCAGAGAAAAAGGAATGCTTCTACACTGCTGGTGAGAATGCAAAGTAGTGCAACCTCTTTGGAAGACAGTGTGGCGATTTCTGGAAGAGCTAGAAATTGACCTTCCATATGACCCAACAATTCCCCTATTGGGAATATCCAAAAAAGACACCTGCAAATACATGTTTGTTGTAGCTCTATTCACAATAGCAAAAACATGGAACCAACCATGCTGCCCATTGAAGTTGAACTGGATATATAAAATGTGGTACATATACACAATGGAATAGTGTGCAGTCATAAAGAAGGACAAACACATGGACTTTGCAGCAACTTGGATGGATTTAGAGTTGATCATACTCAGTGATCTATCACAGAAACAAAGAAGAGTACCATACGTTCTCACTCATCAGTGGACCTTGAACACTATAAGAAAGGAATTGGAGCCCGGCTCAGTGGCTCAGCCTGTAATCCCGCGCTTTGGGAGACTGAGGTGAGTGGATTGCCGGAGCCCGCGGGTTCAAGAGCCGCCTGGGCAGGTGAGACCTCATCTCTACAATAAATCAAAAAAATTAGCGGGTCATGGTAGCGCGCCTGTAGTTCCAGCTACTTGGAAGGCTGAGGCGGAAGGATCGCCGGAGCCTAGCAGATCGAGGCTGCGGTGGCCGGAAGCGGCCACTGCACTCCAGTCGGGGCGACAGAGTGAGACTCCAAGTCAAAAAAAAAAAAAGGAATTGGAAGTAGTGGGAAACTGCCAGGGGAAGGGGGTGGGATTGGCAGTTGAGGGAAACTGCTAGGGGAGGGAGGGGCACACCTCATCAACAAGGGTACCTACATAATCAACATTTGTATACCTAAACCTGAATTGTACCCCACGTCTGTAAAATAAAAAAAAAGTTAATAGAGTTATAAAAAAAAAAAAAACATAGACTCAGTACTCAAAATGTTAGTCCTCTTCTCTTACATTATCAGGTCATTCATATCGTCTCATTCAATGAATGTTAGATACTAAGAAAAGTGTATTTATTTTCCCCCTTTCTGTTTAGATATGCAATTTCATTTATCTTATGTTTTTATTATAAAACAAATACTATTTTTCTTGTGAATCTGAGTACCAACCAGACATATGTTAGGTTATCAATAAATAAATTTAATTAATCTATACGATAATTTATCAAAACAAAATTATCAGTCTTTAATACTGACTCATGTGTTCTTTCATGCACTATGTAAAGAATGTCAAGGAAAAACTATTCAAAAAGTCAAGATTTATAAATCAGACAAAAAATAAGCTGACTAACTATTGGGCTATTGTTTACTGTGAAGAACTAAAAACTGGTGCTTGTTGCCTTTTCTTCCATTTTTTTAACACTTTAAACCTGATAATTTTTGAGATAAGTAATTAAGAGTATTGATGGAGTCCAGCCACTTCTAACCATGTAACCCTAGACAAGTTTTCTAGCCTCTTTGAACTTTAGTACCAATATCCATGCACGAGGATAATAAAAATTCCTATCTGCTAAGTCTGTTGGAAGAATTAAATAAACCATTTGGTGTTGTTATTCCTCTTGACATTCTATACTCTGGAATCTCTTGTACCTAGTCTTAAGAGATGATATTTCCATACTCCTTTGTCTCTTTACCTTCACTGCAGTCAAATTCTTTCTACTTGTGCTATGAACCTGGCAAAATGCAACTGTTTTCTTTAACTTTCTCCTATCTCTCCTCCCTTTCCTTAAGATTTTGAATTCAATATCGTGATTACTTCCATCCAAGATACCCATCTGCCTTTAGATCTCCCACTGTTCACCAGAAACAAAACACAAAGGGCATCTGTCCTGGTTGATTTTTCTTGCTTTCTGCACTAAGGAATGCCCCTAGGGGATGCAGCTCAGAAGCCTGTGCGATGATCTGCAGTCTGATGTGTTGTCCTTTCGCAGCCAGCTGGGTCAAGTTCCCCATTAGCAATTTTCAAGGGTTCAGTCCATCAAGACAAGATCAGATGAACATTCATCTTGATAAACTGAGCTTGTTTATTCTCTCCTCCTGATAGACAACCCATTATTATTCACTCAGTTCTTCAACAAAGGCTTATGGGTGCTCTCTCTGACAAAACACATTGAGCTGTGTTCTAGGCATAAAAGGGTGAATGAGGTACTTTCTCTAGTCTCAAGAAGGTCACAATAATCTAATATAGCTAGTCTTCATTAAATAAAGCCATATCTTGAAGTCCCTTCTCATTGGAAGCAACATATCTTTATTTCTGTTTGTTGACTTCATAAATGTCTAAATACAAATGATATACATGGCCAAACTGCATTCCTCTTTATTCTGCTTTATGTGTCCTGACCAGGCCCTCTCTAGAACATTATTTGCCCTGTAGCTATTATTTCAGTAAAAATCTGGAAACTTTCTTCTCCTGTTTTTTTCTCACATTACTTGCATTTGTTTACTCAATATTTATCAGAGCTCTCAGAAACTATTTTTTTAATCCCAAATTAGTGCTTCACATACTTATTCTGGAATCACAGACTCCCCCAGATCAGTACAGACTCTACTTACTTTTGAATCCAATAGTTGTATTTTTATCAGGGCAAATCTTACTAAAGGAAAAATATGCTGAGGTCAACATGAAATGGTATGGCAGTTACTAGAATGATTCAAAATACACACAAACATGCTCTCCATGCAGATGTTATAGTATCTGACATTTCACTACTAGAGATTCATTCCTATGCATTGTGTCCCTTACCATCTGCTGTAAGTGCTGGTAACATCACACTAAATCACACTGAAGAGTCAAAGGGTTATGTTCTGGCAAGAACTTCACTGCTATGGGTACTTGAGTGGAGATATTTCTTCATTATTTTTAGTAATACTATCAACTATTTATTGATTGTCTAATACGTAACAAGGTACTACACATTTCACAGTTCTATTATTTTATCTGTACAACAACTCTGTAAGACAGGTGTTATTATCATCCATATTTTACAGATGAGAAGTTTAGAAGAGTAGTTAAAGAGCACTGGCTCTGAGAAAAGATTGGAATAGTTAAAATTTAACATTCATTACTTACTGACAATGTGTCCCTGGAAAACATGCAGTTCTTTCACCTGTAAAACAAGGGCAATGGTATTTTCCTCTTGAGCTTTAGAGTAAATAAGTGCCTGGCACAGAGCGATTTGGAAATACAGAGGTGGTATCAGGATAGATAAAGAAATAATGATCAGAGGGCAAACAACTTGTCCAAGACACCAACAAATAAGATACAGATAACCTAGACTACCTTTACTACAGTATGTTTTTTGCAAAGAGTATGCATGTCTCTATACCTCTAAGTCCTTCCAAAACAACTTGAATAAATATAAAACAGAGCGGTAGTAGTAGGCACTATAACAATTGCAACAACAAACACAGTGAAAAAATAACTGATCTCCCTCAGAATGAGCCACTTTCATAGCCTGTATTATTAAGATCAGCTACGGACTCAGCAACAGTAGCTTCATTTCTCTTCCTGGCTCATGTAGACTGGTTTGCCAGTCAATCTGTGACACTAATTCTCATCCATTAGGAACTCCATGAGTCAGTACCACTGCCAAGGCTGACTCATGTTGGATAAGCAATGATGCAGTCCTGAGACACTGGAGATAGCAATTAAAAATGACCTTTGTTAATGAATTAGATGTCTCTACACCACTGGCTACATACCTTCAAATTAGTATCAGCAGAGAAGGTACTGCCTGACTCATGAGGAGAAAAATGCAACTTTTAGGGAATATATAATTATACAACTGAAGAGAAGAAACAGAGAATAAGGCTCCTACTCATGCTGTGATTGGTACTGAACATAAACCTTCCGTTCTGCTTCTTAGTCTTTTCAATTTGGCACCATAGAGAGTCGTTTATTTCCAGTTTGAACACTTTAAGTCTTCTTCTCTCTTATTGATATCTTTTTTTTTCCCATCTGGAAATTTATATCACCCCCAGACCTAGTCTTTTGTGTCTGATATTTTGCTAGAACTACAAAATAATCAAACAATTTTATAAAATTCTGCTTTCTTCTACTCTCTCCTATTACCTTCTGTAGAGACATGAAAGATTGTCTATATCTTCATTTTTTTATTTTAATAAGACTTTTTTTCCTGTTACATTAAGGTTGTGTTATAATCTTCCCTAATGTTATTCTCCGGGCCTGAACAAATCTGACAACTCAGTTCCCAAAGTAAGAAAAGGAAGTTGAAATTATCGACCAGTTTTCTCTTTACTGAGTGTGCTGTTTTTGAAGAAAATCTTTCCTTTGGTAGGAAATGCCAGTTGGTTCTGACAAACATGTGTGAAACTTCTGTCTTCTTGAAAATGCAAATATCTTAAAATTCACAAAGTTTTTCACAGATTATAAGAAATTAGTTGGAATAGGTGTGCTCTTAAAGGCCAAACTTCTTGAGCTCCAGCTCTGGTTTTCCAGCTGTCTTTCCAGTATCATCATGTGGAAGTCCTGCCAAAACCTCACATTCAACTTTCCCAAAGCTGAAATCTCCACCCTAACCTCCAACCTTCCTCTCACAGAAAAGAGCAGCTCCAACTGGCTTTGCAGATGTCTTCATGTTCTCTGTCCCCCCTTACCACTGATACCTAATTCATCATCAAGTGTTGTCAGCTCTTAATGTCAGTAGCTCTTGTCTCTGTCTCCACCTTCCCATTCTCACTACTCGACCCTCACCATTCGTTAAATGACCTATGCAGGAACCTCATCAACAGTCTTCTTGCCTCCTATAACAGCCTTCATGATGATTCTAGAGAGACAGCTGGAAAACCAGAGCTGGAACTCAGGGAGTCTGGCCTTTAAGAGCACACCTATTCCAACTAATTTCTTATAATCTGTTAAAAATTTTGTAATTTTAAGACGTCATGCAGTCACGTCTTATCTTTCTGAAAAACAAAACAGGCCGGGCACAGTGGCTCAGGCCTGTAACCTCAGCACTTTGGGAAGCTAAGGAGAAAGGATTGCTTGAGCCCAGGAGTTTGACAGCAGCCTGGGCAATTTAGCAAGACTTCCCCTTTCCAAATAATAAATACATACATACATACATACATACAGAATAGTTTCCAACTGCCTACAGAATGTCGTCAAGGCATAGTCTGGTACCCACCTTCCTCCCTGGTTCCATCTAATTACATCCTTCTCACACTTCCTCCCTGGTTCCATCTAATTACATGATCCAGCCACACTGGAAAAAAAACTCTCTGTTGCCCAAACATACGTCACACTGTCTAATTCTCTTCCTTTGCTGATGGTGCTTCCTTGTCTCATTGGCTAGAGCACTCCCTCCTTTTCAATGCCTCCCTTAACATTTCTTTTAAGAGATGAAGTCTCGCTATGTTGCCCAGGATAGAGTGCAGTGGTTATTCATAGACATGATCATAGTTCACTATAGCCTCAAACTCCTGGGATCAAACAATCCTTCTGCCTCAGCCTTCAGGGTAGCTGTAACGACAGGCACATACCACTGTGTCCAGCTCCCTTCTCTAACTTTTTCAAAGTAAAATTATTCTTTCTCTTCTTAGTGCCCCAAGTGAACATTACATTTATTCCTAGCAGCCAGTGTGATCATTTTTACAAAACACATCAAATAATATCATTTTCCTGTTTAAATTTTATGGACTTCTACTAACTCAGAATAATAGATTAGGTCTTTCTAAATGTGGTGTGCAAGGCTCCTGACTACATTTCTAATCTCACATGCACCACTGTTTTCCCTGCTCTCTGTTCCTGTCACACAGTCTCATTTTTGTTCTGCAGAACTCCGAGTTCATCTCTTCCTGATGGCCTCTGCACTACTACCGTGTCTTCTGCCTGGAATGCTTTTTTCACACATCTTAACATGACTGACTTCTTCAGGCCCGCATAAGAGCATTCCATTGAAACTAGTCAACATCAACTCCCTATCACAAAACTTTCTGAATTTTCTTACTAGAACTCATCATTATTGATATCTAAATTTATTTTATGTGTATATTTCCTTTATGTTCTTGTCTGTCCCTTCCAACAACAGGTAAGCCCCTTCAGAACAGGATGCTTATTGCTTTGTTGATCACTGAATCCTTAGCACCTAATACACAGCCTGAAACATTGATAAGTGTTTATAAAAAGAACTAAATGAAAAACACAGCATTTATTGAGTATTATCCAATATTTCAGTAAGTTGTGTACATGTTCATCTTTCTCCCTAGACTGTAACCTTCTTGATATCAGGGACTATGTATCAATTATACATACATTCCCCCACAACAATACCAAATTGCTGTAGTAGTTATTCAATAAGATTTCTGATTGGAATTGAATTGAATTGAGTAACTCTATCTTTCACTGAATTACACTTATCTCTCCAAATGAAAAGAACACTAGATTCCTTAAGCTTGACCCCAGCCTCAGTTCTGTCTCTTAAGAGCTGTGTGACCACTGTCAAGTAAGTAGCTTAACTTCTCTGAATCTCTGATTGTTCATATGAACTATAAGGATAATAATAATGTATATGTCTGATTTTGCAGTAATTGTGAGGATTTTTTTCTCATTAAACTGCAAACTGTTCAGGGTGGAGATAATAATTGCTACTTCTTTGCCTCATGTATATAGAATAGTCTCATACTGTGTGCACATAGATCAATCAATAATAGCTATCATTTATTGAGTACTTACTATGTGACATACTGTAATAAGCACTTTTCATATAATGCATCTTAATTTAATCCTTAGATCACCATGTAAAACCATATTTTTTGGTTCTCCATTTTATGGATGAGAAAACTTTGCACTATAGAAGTTAAGAAACTTGCAAAAGGCCATACACTGAGTCATCGGAAGTGCTGGGATTTGATAGCAAGCATGTGTGAACAAATGTAAGTGATAATATTTATCATTTGCTTTAACTACCCAAAATCCATTCATTTCTTGAACTTCCTTGATAAATCTTGGTGTCTACTAGGGGCCCAGAAAATTCCTAGAGGCTTTTCCTTCAATTCCTCCCACTTGTGATTCTGGTACAGCTAAGGAGCAAGCCCCATGGTCTGAATTTGACACAGTCTCCCAGGACCATGGGTTGTAATCCGGGTGAAAGCAAAAGGAGGAAAGAAAGATAGTTCATTGCTACTAACAATGGTTCTCATGCAAAATTGTTCTACAGTTCCCTGTCACTGAGAATTTTTGTGGTTGCTTTTTCTGTTCTTTGCCTGGTCCCACAGTCCTCTCTTCCTGAGAGTTCCTTGATAGCCTTCCAATAAATTGTTGTTAAATTGACCAGTTTCTGTTGTTAGCCCAAATAGGACCCCAACTGAAATAACACATGCAAAAAGAAAAATGATATTAACATATAATGAATTTTCAAAGCATTTAATGAAGAAACAATCAATATACCAATGAATGAATAATCCCTATTCATATGTAAGAGTGTAAAATACTAAATAACAGGTAAAATACTAAATAACTACATAAAAATGCATCACAAAGAAGAAATGCCACAAGATAGAATATGATTAATTGCCAAATTAATATCCCAAGCTGTACATGCTGGAGGAGATCAGAAGAGAAAAACAACACAGCAAGCTTGAGTGATCCAGGGAGCCTACATAGCTCAATAAATACTCCTTGAATGAAGTCCTGATATCATTCCCTAAGGCAAATCCGGGGAAACTAATGAATGCAATTCTCCTTCTCTCAGAGATACAAAGGGTGGGCTGTTAAAAAGATTCAGCACATAGTAATTTGAACTACTCCTCTTCAAGACTGTGCAATTCAGCACAGAGATGTTCCAAAAAGACATGCTGCTGCCATGGTGATCCTAGTTTGTTGTTTTTCAGCCAACAAACTATATCAAGTGACCACAAGGTCCCAGACATCAGGTGAGGTGCTAATAACATATAGAGGAGTAAAATTCACATACCAGGAGTGTACCATCTGAATGGAGAACAGAGACACAAACAGAGTATTATGAAAGCCAGGTGTAATTGCAGATAGAGAACTGTCCAGAGATTGAGGAAACTCTCAGAAGGAACACTTTACCCAGGTGGAAGACAGCAAAGGCTTTTGAAGGAAAATTAACTAGCTAGATCTTAAAAGATATATAGAATTGACAAAGGAATAGGCAGGAGAAGGGCATTCTAGGATGAAAGGCCAATAATATAGCAAAATATATTATAAGCAAATAATATATGCCAAACCAACATGGTGTGTCCAGGTGTGACATAAGGCAGACAGTGACAAGAGATTAGGTCCAGAAACAAGCAAGAGATGAACCTTAGAGGGTCTGGGTTGTGATAACACTGTGGACACTGGGATATAAAACCCTAATTGACCAGATATGAGTCTCATGTACACTTTTGGAGGCTGGAGAGTAATCAGTGTCACTCAACAATATGCACTGAAAATGAAATTGGGTGATACCTGGAGGATTATCAGGGAGCTATTTACTGAAGAGTGAATAGATGCCAGGTAGAAAAAAGCTAATACTCGGAAGGCTGAGGCGGAAGGATCGCCGGAGCCCAGCAGGTCGAGGCTGCGGTGGCCGGAAGCGGCCACTGCACTCCAGTCTGGGCGACGGAGTGA
>CAUYQG010218409.1:0-37006 GCA_963574415.1 Tarsius wallacei
CCCCCCCCCCGCCCCCCCCGGCGCGCCGCCGGCCCCGGCCGCGCCCCCCCCCCCCCCCCCCGCGCGGGAGGGAAAATGGAAGAATGGTGTGACAAAATGGAAGTAGGACATCAGAGGAGCGGGCAACAGATGGGACAGCAAAATGAGAAAGGGATAAGGGCAGGAAGATTGAAAAAGGAAAGAAGGGCCATCTTAGTAAACTCTGCTGTTTTCCCCTGAAAAATGTTAAGAAAAAGAAAAACCAGAATTTGCTAAACTGGGAACAAAATAGAAACTAAAACACTGAGCAAAGGGCGCTAGAAAGGGAACAGGACATCTGGTGCACAGGCTGCTTCCCCCTCTCTGCCATGTGCACGTTCAGTACCTCCCTGGCTGGACTGGCCTCCCTGCACTCTTCTTGGAACAAACTGTAGCCAAAAGAATGTTAAATGTTCTTGTGTACAATCAGTTACGCATGTGTTATCAGTCTCCCACAGGCTGTCTCTAGATAATCAGGAATTTCTCATTGGCAACCAGAGGAATCCAGTGTCTCACAGATCACTGAAGAGAGGTAGCAGGGAACATGGAATTATGCGGTGCAGAGCGGCCTTGCAACAATCTAAGTCCTGTGCAATTTGTCCACAGACCACACTGTGAGAAGCAAGTAACAGGGCACTCTCGTGAATGCTGAGTAACAAAGAGAGAGGAGAGGGGAGAGAGAGAGAGAGACAGAGAGAGAGAGAGACAAAGGGAGAGAGCGAGAGAGACAGAGGGAGACAGAGACAGAAACCAGAAATGCATTCTTTCCTGAAGGTACATAGAGAAGGCAGGAAGCAACATATGAGGGAGGACCCAAAAAACCTCAGAATTGATTTATGAAAAATTGATAATTTATTCTTACAAGTTTAAACTTCAGTCACCTTTAAAGTACTCTCCATTCAATGCACTAAACCTATCGAGACGCTTTTTCTACTACTTAAAACAGTTTTAGAATTTGTTCATTCTGATGCCTTTCAGTGCCTTTGCCATTTTTTATTTCACCTCTTTCACATCAGCAAAACGCTTTCCTTTGAAGACTTCTTGCATACAGGGTAACAAAAAATAGTTGCTCGGGGAGAGATCAGGTGAATAGGCAGGATGGGGAAAAAACTGCCGGACAATCAGTGTGGTATGGGCAAGTGCGCTTGTAAATCACCCATCATAAAATGAACAAGCACATTGAAAGAATCTCCAGAAAAAAATTCACTGAAGCCAAATGCAGCCTCTCACAACAAGGCTAGCTGGTACACTGATGCTGATGGATTCCGAGAACACTTAACTAGCAGGGGAAGCCTATACTACAAGAAGTCCACCTTCCAAAAAATAATTCCAGTCTTTTTTGGGGTCCTCCTCTTACGTCATTTATTTATTTGTTTGTTTGCTTATTTATTTGAGTCAGGGACTCACTCTGTTGCCCAAGCTGGAGTGCAATGGCACGCTTATGGCTCACTGCAGCCTTGACCTCCTGGGCTCAGACGATCCTTCCACCTCAGTCTCCTGAGTAGTTGGGACTTCAGTTGTGCACCACCACGGCTAGCTGATTTTTTTTTATTTTTTGTAGAGTTGAGGTCTCACTATGTTGCATAGGCTAGTTTCAAACTCCTGGGTTCAAGAGATCCTCCTGCCTCGGCCTCCCAAAATGCTGGGATTACAGGTGTGAACTACCACACCTAGCTCTTTATTCATTTATGACTTCACTTTGCTCTACTTCTCAAGGATTCAGAGTCACTGCAGTTTTCCTTAGGATTCCAGGCGATGGAATCTCCTCTAAAAGTGAATCTGGGCACAGCACCGTAGCAGGTGTAAGTAAGCCCAGTGAAGGAAGCAGGCTCCAAGACCCCAAGAATTCTAATATACCCCCTTAGGTGGGCACCAGGATGACCGCCTACAATTTTTTTCTACCGTCTTTTCTTCTAATCCTTCTTCCATGGAGGAAACAGTCATTGTCTCTGAATTATCCCCAACCTGAGTTTCAAGCTTATGTCAGAAAGCTTGTGTAATTATGAAGAAAGTGAAAGTTTTAAGAAAACAAACTTCAGAGTCAAACTTGTGGTTTGATTCTGATTTCTTAACCCACTCTAAAGATGTCCCTGATACAGAAGCTTCCTCGGTGTTCCTTGTGTTTGTGTGCATGACAGAAAGAATGTGGCGTGAATGAGTGCATACACCCTTCCCTACAAAGCAGAAGCTGATTGCCCTAGGGAGACACTCTGGTGTGACCTTACAGTTAGAACTCATAGCCGAATCCCAGATGGGGTGGTCTTCTCATCACTTCCTTCGACAGAAGCCGCCTGTTGCATGATGCAGTGTGGATGTCCTCAGAGGTAGCCTCCTAAGTTTGCATACTTCCTGACTGACAGATCCTTCCCCGCTGGCCAGGGTGGTAAGTGTTGGTGGGAGGAGTAAGTTACCAAGTTTCACTTCCTTGCTCTGGGAGACTCAGCCACTGCAGGCTCCTCTCTCACTGAGAGGGTGTCAGAAGCAGCAGAGACTGTTTCTTTCTCTCTCTCTCCCTCTCCCTCTCTCTCTCTCTCTCTCTCTCTCTCTCTCTGCCTCTGTGAAGGGTGCGAATGGGCAGAGCAGAACTTCTAGAAGAGAAGATGAGCTCCCGGGATCCCTCCGATCTGTGGAGCAGATCTGATGGAGAAGCCGAGCTGCTCCAGGACTTGGGGTAAGACAGCAAGTCTCCTTTCCAAGTGCCTGCTGGACGGGCATGACGCCACACTCCCACCTGTGTGCTCACTGTGATAATTATCTTCAGCACTTCTCTGCTCGCAGCCATTCCCACCTCTTTCCTCTTCATTCATTTGTGTGTGTTAGGTATCTTCCCAGTTGGGGCTAATTCCATTGGAAAAGCATATATTATTTCTCTAGATGTGAAATCAAGTAAGTTGGGAAAATAGGAAAATGCCAAATGTTGGACAGTCTTTGAATTCGGATGTATGAAGTGATGTTGTTTGGTTCTCTTGATGTTGCTCTGGTTTGGGGGTACATATGTTGTTTGAGAGTTTTGAGCATGGACCCCAGGACAGTAAAAGGATTGTGTTGCTGGTAAGATAAATAGAAAGTCTACCCTACGGTAAGGGAGAGGAACTTTTTCAGATGAGAGAAAATGAGGAAGTTTCTGCAGCGATCTCACTTATGTATTTTTTTTTTCTGACACTGCATTTGTGAGCTCTTGTATGTATGTATGTCCGAAGGGACAATTTTGAGCTTTTAAATACTAACAATCCGGGAAGCAGATAAAATTTTTGCCTCAAACAGGTGAGTTTAGGTAGGTGGAGTCATCAGAGTTCTGCCTTTAAGAAGGGACCTAGATGAGACAACTCATCAAGATACTTAAATAAATATGCAAGTGTTGCACAAGAAAGGAACAGGGGATTTCCTGGGGAAACTGAACCTTCCACCTAAAGCTCTGGGACTATCCTGATGAGGGTGGTTTCGACACCTGTGCGTGAGGGGAGGTGAAACCTGTATCTTCTGTGTAAATAAATAGCTTGAAATCTTTATGATCTAATATCATAGAAGCTACCGTCATCTTCATCTTACAAGTGACGACAACAAACACCAAATGGGTTTGAATAACTTCCTTATGGGTCACACATCAATTAATTGACAAAGCTGGGATGCCAACCTGCCAAAAGCTATGTTCTTAACCAGAGAAAAACCAAAATCAAGTTGCAATCTCTCTGGGTTAACGCTGCAGAGGTTGTATCTTTTTTGCATTGTATTACTGTAAAAGTTTTCAAGAATTCTTTAGATTTTATGTATTTATTTTTGAGGTCTCAGAATTGAACTGTACCTTTATTTGTGAAATCAGTTATAATAGCTAGAGTTTCTAATTTAAAAAAACTTCCCTTCAATAGGAAGTCAGAGTTCCAGGATCTCTCTATCCTTCTGGATTAAATCCCCAAACAGAAGTGATAAAAGGCCTGCTCTGTGAGCATTCAAAGCAGATGTCACAAAGTCCAATCACTAAAGCTTAACTTTGCACTCTCACTTAGTGCCTTGTTGAGTCATTAAGCTATTAGTGTATTCTGTGTGTGTGTTTTTAAAATCTATATTCCCAGCTCTCCGTAGTAGGGAACTCTGAAGCAGAAGACAGACAAAGGAAATACTCAACTCTGGCTTGCTATTTACACATACAAGCCTTGACCCTAGACTCTGTGCTTGAGTACTGTGGGCACAAGCTTAGATGACAAAGATGAACTAGATGACATTTCTGTGACCTGCCATGATGCCAATAGCAGGAAGTGACTACAGGTAAACCCCACAGGAGAAATAGAGTTGTGTCTTCCCTCCATGAGCAAAGAACAGAAATGTAATACAAAACCCAGAGCCAACCCAACCCTCCAAAAAGGTGCATTTATGGCCAGACTTCTCTATTTCAGAAGGCAGGGAAATGTACTAAGCAGGTGGAGATGATTTCCATAACAATGGGAAACCCCTGCAGTTATCTAGGAAAACTGCTCTACAGTCCTGATTCTCAACCTTGGCTGTGCACCAGAACAACCAAGTTTTAAAAGCTACTGGCACCCCGACCACAGACCCAAGAAATGTATTTTCCTTTTAAACTCTCCAAGTACTTCCAAAGTGAGACCAAGGTTGAGACTCTCTGCATAGAATATGTACCCACCAAAAGCCTTGAGTGAATGTGCTTTTTTTTTCATTTTAAGTCTGTTGGGTATGTACCTCATCTTAAAGCCACTAATAAATGTTGACATTTTGTTTATTGGTTTGGCAACACTTTGGTTAGCAACTTTGCTGAGGTATATTTTGCATATCATAAAATTTACCCATTTCAAGGGTATAATTCAATAATTTTTAATAACTTTAAAGAGTGCTACAATCTCCACCATAAATCTGTTATAGAACATTTTCATTCCCCTAAAAAGAAGCCTCAGGGAAATGGTTTATTTAAACATACTCTGTGGTGTACTGAAGATCACCTGGGGTGTGGTGGGGTGGAGGAAGCTCTTAATGCTAGAATTTGCCTAATTCCCTTTTATAAATACTCTCACCATGGACAGTTTCAAGCTGCCAAGAATCTGACATCCAGCTTGCAAAACTGAATATTTAATGAACAACTTAGATCAGTACTTGTTCCTCCAGCACACAGGGAGCATTTTACAGGTAATAAACTGGTAATAGGTGACAATTTGAGAATCTTGACAATGACTTGTCAAGATTACCTCTACCAGAATACCGAATATTAATAAAACTTTTTTCTTTAATCCACTGGCGAGGTATGATCTATACAAAGCTTTCTGATTAATTCCATTTTTAAAAAGCTCCACACGAATAAAATGATTTAATATTACATTTTTTTAAATGGCTGTTTTTAATGACTTACATTTAAATTATTTTTGATAGGTTATTTGAATAGTTAGATAAATTCTTATGTTTATATTTTTGATAGATATAAACAGATAATTTAGTGGCTACAGCACAGAGATAGCATAAGCCTTTGTTCTTGGGTCCCTGTTTTTCTTCAGGCTCTGGAATATGTAAATCCTGTCAGGAAAACCCTGAACTGCAGCAAATCCATCACTTGCCTTTCCAGGACATACAACTCGCTCAGAGTATAGGTTTATTACTTCTAAAATACCTAAATCAAGCAACTCAGATGCATTTCTGTGTCATATTTATAGAGTGTCAGTCTGAAGACATTTATTTTCTTTCATTCAACATACATTAATGTGTCCAAAAGCAAAAAAGAAACAAGACCATCTTAAATTGTTGCTCAGCTTCCCTTGCATTCTGGCTGTATGGGATTAGGGGAAGGAGGTAGGGAGCAGGGAAGATAAAGGGAATGAAGTCTGTAATCCCAGCACTGTGGGAGGCCGAGGCAGGAGGATTGCCTGAACCCAGAGGTTCAAGACCAGCCTGGTCAACATAGCAAAACATCATCTCTACAAAAAAATCACACACTTAGCTGGGCATGGTAGCACATGTCTGTAGTCCCAGCTACTCAGGAGGCTGAGGCAGAAGGATCGCCTGAGCCCAGCAGGTTGAGGTTGTATTGAACCGTGATTGTGCCACTGCATTCCTGCCTGGGTGACAGGGTGAGTTCAGGACTTAAAAAGTAAAATTAAAAACAAAAAAAGAAGAGATGAAAAAACAAGTATACATACTAGAGACACCACCTAAGTAATAATGTTCTAGGATTGTTAGTGACATTTAAAATTTCAGCAATTCTTTGGTTCTAACAAATGCTTCTAGACAACAATGTGGGACTAGTATAGCAAACTATTTTTTTTTTTAAACTAAAGGGTCAGGTAGTAAATATTTTAGGCTTTTCGGGCCTTGCAATCTCTGCCACAGCTACTCATATCTGCTACTGTTTTGCAAAAACTACCAGAGAACACAGAAACAAATGACCAGGAGGGTGTTCATACAAAGCATTATAGACGGACACTGAAATGTAAATTTCATATCGTTTTCATCAGTCACAAAATTTTTTCTTTTTTTTCCCTCAACCATTTCAAAATGTATAGCTCTTCTTGGCTCTCAGTCCACACTAAAATAGGAGGCTGGCAGGACATGGCCCTCAACTTGTGGTTTGCTGACCCTGGGAATAGATGATAACAAACAAAATGAGTCCCTATTATGAGACAGACATTTTTCACACAATGGCTCCAGGCTTCAAAAGGCATTTGTCTCCCAACTTTATATATGAAGAGACTCAAGAGGAGAGAAATCAGGTCTCCTGAAGTCCCAAAGTGTCTGTGTCCAAAGCCCACACTTATTTCACACACCAGGTTTGCTCCTGTGTTGTGCTAGCCATTATTTACTGTCCACCTACTATGTGCCAGCACCGTGCCACTCACACACATTGTGTCAGGGAGCCTTCACAAGAGCACTTTCAATATGATATCATCATGCTCATTTCAGAGATCCAAATAGTGACTTAAATCAGTCAAGGGCACGGTCCAGGTCACAGACTTCATCAGCGGTGGAGCTGAGAAACATGCCTAGAAACTGCCCCCAAAACTGATGCTCTTCCCAGGTGTGGTCTGCTTCACCTGGCCACTGGTCGAAGGCTTACATTCTAATGATGGCGATCAGTCATTATGGGATGCTTACCATGCACCACACACTATTATACGGCCTTTGCATGAACTTATTCACACATTGCTGTGAGATGGGTACTATTACTAATGTCATCCCGACGTACAGATGAGAGAAGTAAAGGACAGAGCTTTAATTACGAGCCCAAACTAGCATTCTAGTAAACCTTCAAATCCAGTTTTGTTGCAGGGGCTTCATGCTTGACCACTAGTGCAACTTCCTAATGTTAATAGAACTCTCTCCTTCCTATAGTAGTATGGCTTATTAGTGCTCGTGTGAACTGAGAGAAGAAAATAAAGTTCTATGATTACTAACAATCAACAAATGTTATTCTAAAAGATATATCTTTTTATTCTTTACATAATACACATATACACAAAGCATGATCAGTATCCTAATTAATCAGAAATTCAATAAGGTTATTGAATTTTAGGTGAATTTTATTTTCAGGACTAGAAAAATTGAATAAGCTAAGAAAAATAAAGTAAATCAAAACTTCACTTCTGTTTACAGAGGTGTGACAACAACTAGGGCCATGCAGCTTGTTCCTCTTCTGTGCACAATTCTGTAATCTTGGATTCTGAAAAAGGAAGGAGGTTTTTCTGTGGTTGTACGATAGTGTGTAACTAGCGTATAGTTCCACCTCTCCTTGACTCAAGTAGGTTTCCTCTTCAGTTTTGTTTTTTGTTTTTATCAGAAAAACAAAACTCAAAGTGAGACTGGCTTCCTTCTACTGACAGGTGGAAATCTGTCCCACAGGTACTCCATGCTGAATGGAGTCACTTTGTTTCACTCCTTCGCCCTTCTGTTCAAGCATAGATCCATCTGATGGATGATGGCATTAGGCGAGGCAGCATGTGTAAGGCAGCAGTGAAGAAGGAATGGTTGTGCAGAGACAGAAGATGCGCACGCACGTAAAGGTAGACTGTAGCATCGAGGACTGAAAGCTGTAGGGTGTCTAGACTAGACAATTTCATATGGCAGGCAGGGATAGGACGACTGCAGGTGGAGAAGGCCTCAGAACTGATATTTTTGTCAGTTGCACTCAGCAAAGGTGACATTTTATACAGAGAGAATGGCATGAGTAGAGGGGTAAAAGCAGCAAAATACATGAGAATTCAGAAAATAAAAGCCCACATGCGCTCAGACCCACCTAGTCCCTGGGACCCACCTGGTTAGTCAGTAGGTCTAGCTCTGGCCTCTACTTCTGCCAGCCCTGCTCTATGAGAAGCTTCCACCTGACTTTTCTCTTGTAATCTTGTTTTCATGACCATACTCAGAATTTCTTCTTCCTTCCTCCCTCCCTCCCTCCCTCCTTCCTTCCTTCTTTCTTTCTTTCCTTCTCTCTCCCCCCACCCTTTGTTTTTCGTTCTTTTGTTCTTTTGTTTCTGAGTTGGAGTTTCATGCTGTCACCCAGGCTGCAGTGCAGTGGTGCAACCACAGTTCACCACAACCTCGACCTCCTAGGCTCAAGTGATCCTTCCACCTCAGCCTCCTGAGTAGCTGGGACTATGAGCGGGCACGACCACACCTAGCTAATTTTTTGATTTCTTGTAGAGGCAAGGTCTCTTTGTTTCACTCCTTCGCCCTTCTGTTCAAGCATAGATCCATCTGATGGATGATGGATATTACCCAGCTGGTCTCAAACTCCTAGGTTCAAGCAATTCTTCTACCTGGCCTTCCAACATATTGGGATTACAGGCATGAGCCACTGGTCCCAGCCCCTTAGACTTTTTTTTTTTTTAAGTCTGAGTTGGTTTCTGACTCCTATCAATGCCCCTAGAGAATAAATAAACTCCTGTTCTGAACCCATATACTTTTGGTTCCTATCCCCTGATATGGATCTGCCTGAAACCAGCCACAGTCCACACAGCTGGGTACTACTGGTGTTTCTGACTCATTTCCATCCTCTCTGTGGTCACACTCCCCCTACTCCCTGCCCACCAGTGCCTGCCTCCACTATCTGTTGTTGGACCTTCTTTGCTTAAAAATGTGTATAACTATAGAAAGCATAAGAGAATAGCTAAATTTATTTTGATAACAATATGATGGCTATGTAAGAAGATGTTACTTTATAGAGACACATGTTGCATTATTTAGTATAAAAGTTGTCATGATATCTGTAACTTACTTTAAAGCTATTCATCTAAAAATGTATAAAGAAAACATATGGATGGGCATGGTGGCTCATGCCTGTAATTCCAGCACTTTGGGAGGCTGAGGCAAGAGTATTGCCAGAGCCCAGGGGTTTGAGACCGGCCTGGGAAAATTGGCAAAACCGCAACTCTACAATTAATCAAAAAATTAACCAGGCGTTGTGGTGCACTCCTGTTGTCCCAGCTACTCGGGGAGCTGAGGTGGAAAGATCGCCTAAGCCCAGCAGGTTGAGGCTGTGGTAGCTGTGAGCATGCCACTGCATTCCAGCCTGGGTGACAAAGTGAGACTCCAACTCAAATAAAAGAAAAAATATGGTAAAAGGTTAAAAATGTTTCCACCTAAAATGTGGGCATTATATATACTATTTTTCTAATTTCCTGTATATCTAAATTTATTCATAATAAATCATTTAAAATAATAGTAATATATCTTAATTATTAAAAATGTGGGAAGTAAAGAAAACCACCAAAATGTCAACCATATACTACAACCACTAATAACATTGTTCAACTTCTTTCCATCTTTTAAAAATGTTTTTTCTATAAACATACATATATACACACACAGATTGAATTGTAACCACATTGTATATATGATTTTTCTCTTGTTTTTTGGTAGGATATTTTTCTAGCATCTTCTTCTTGGTCTGTCTCAAAGCAGGCTCTGGGTCTGGTCTTCCCCAGACCAGCCTGTTTCCCACTGTTAGAGTTTGGATTTTTAGGTTGGTCCAGATTCCAAAGTGCCTAAAATAGATTTGGTCAATGCACAATATGGACTAATTGAATGTTTGTGGAAATGCGGAATGACACAGTCATCATGCTTTGGTTTTAGGTAGATGAATCTGGTAGTTCAGCATGATAGGTGGCAGTGGGTCCAGAGCTAAGAACACTCATTAGTGAAGCAGTCTGCATAGGAAACTAGTGTACTGACCTGGAATAACCAGGAAGAAACAGGAGTGGAAACCAGTCATTCCATTGAGCTAAACATAAGTGATTCATAGCCAAATGAAACTGGTTCTACCGCTCTTGTGAATTTTTTTTTCAAAATGATATCAAATAAAATTTTAATACCTTAACGTCTCACAAATATCTCCTTTGTTTGCTTCATCACTATAAATTTTTACATGTGCCTGCGTTTCCTAGACTTCCTGCCATTCCTAGGCTTCTTATCACCAGTGGATTGTATGTTTTGAGTTGATTCACCAGATAAGTCTTAGAACCATTTTGCCAGTGTCAACCCTAAGATGTTAAGAAGTTTGGCTACCTACTTTAGGCTATAGAATAGTAAACTTCTTTCCATGGTGAACTCCTTAGAGGCAAAGCTGCAGGTTTTTCTCCACCTGAGCATACCATTTGACAAAGAGCAGATGCTTAAATGTGTGCTAAATTGTCCCAAGTTGAGTCACAGCCAAGACCAGAATTCAAGGCTCCTGATTTCTGCCTGTGAGCTCTCCACCACACGCACCAGCATTGGTGATGTACTTGCATTCATCACCCCCATACTCACTCAGTCCCCTTAAGCCCAGTGGTTTGTTTTTCTGTTTATTACTTAGAGACAGAGCATCACTCTTTTGCCTGTACAGTACAGTGGCACAATCATAGCTCACTGCAATCTCAAACCCCTGGGCTCAAGCGATCCTCCCACCTTATGAGTAGCTAAGACCACAAGCATGTATCACCATGCCCGGCTAACTTTTAAAATTTTTTAGAGGCAGCATCTTGCTATGTTAGGGTTAAGGTTAGGGTTAGGGTTAGGGTTAGCTGTGTTATCCGTGGCCCTAGAGATGGGAGTAGCACATATGCGACAAATTTGCCATGTGTGGTCTAGAGAACTCAGAGTGTGTCAGTGTCATGCGAAAGTGAGAAGAATTTTGAAAGTGAAGAAAAAAGAGAAAAATTTCTCTAAAAAGAGTACTTTTGTTGGTTGTTCAACTCCAGGGTCTTTTACCGTTTATTTTTATATATTTACTTACTGTTATGTTTAATTATATTTATTTTTTCTTTTTTAACTTTATTATAAAGGCGTGGGGTACAAGTCAGGATTAGGTACATAAGTAATGTGTACACAGGTGAAGTTTGCACCTCCAACTGGTCCTCATTTCCCCTGGTTTAGCAGTAGGTACACTTTGTGTTTTTACATGCCCTTCCCCTTTCTACCTCCCATGTCCGTATCCCATGATTGCCCATCCCTTTCTTGTGTTATTGTGACTAATGTTCAGGTCCCACTTATGAGTGAGAACATGTGGTATTTGGTTCTTTGTTTCTGTGATAGATTGCTAAGAATGATTGTCTCCAACTCCATCTGATTTGCTGAGAAAACAGGAATAAGACAAGGTTGCCCACTCACCCCCTCCTGTTCAGCACAGTGCTGGAAGTCCTTGCTAGAGCAATCAGACAAGAGAAGGAAATCAAGGGTATCCAAATAAGAAAAGAGGAAGTTAAGCTATCCCTCTTTGTGGGCGATATGATCCTATACCTTGAAAACCCAAGGGAGCCCATCAAAAACCTCCTTGCATTGATAAAGGACGTTGGTAAAGTTTCGGGGTAATTCTAGGGCCTTTTAGCTGCTTTTATACAATCAGTAGTTTTGTTCCCGCTTTGGGTTGAAATGCATGTCCTCTTTGTGACTCTGATGGAACAGAATCTAGATTCTGTTTTCTTTCTCTTGGCCAGGAAAGGAGAAAATACGTCATTAAATATATGGATAATCTACAGAGGTGGCTTACCAAGAAATTTTGCCAACAAGAAATCTATCCTCTGAACGGGTGTATGGCTCGTGTTTTTTTGTTTGTTTGTTTGTTTTTTGTTTTGTTTTGTTTTGAGTTGGAGTCTCACTGTCGCCCAGACTGGAGTGCAGTGGCACACTCCTGGCCACCGCAGCCTCGACCTGCTGGGCTCCAGCGATCCTCCTGCCTCAGCCTTCCATGTAGCTGGAACTATAGGCGCGCGCTACCACGCCCGGCTGATTTTTTTTATTGTAGAGATGAGGTCTTGCCAAGTTGCTCAGGCGGGTCGGCTCGTGTTTTATTTTTTTATTTTTTTTATTTTTTGAGTTGGAGTCTCACTGTCGCCCAGACTGGAGTGCAGTGGCACACTCCCGGCCACCGCAGCCTCGACCTGCTGGGCTCCGGCGATCCTTCCGCCTCAGCCTTCCAAGTAGCTGGAACTACAGGCGCGCGCTACCACGCCCGGCTGATTTTTTGATTTATTGTAGAGAGGAGGTCTCACCAAGTTGCCCAGGTGGGTCTCGAACCCGCGGGCTCAGGCAATCCACTCACCTCAGCCTCCCAAGGTGCGGGATTACAGGCTGAGCCACCGAACCCGGCTGGCTCCCGTTTTAAAATGAAAGACTGAGACGGGCGTGGTGGCTCACTGTAATCCCAGAACTTTGAGAGGCAGAGGCAAGAGGATTGCCTGAGGTCAGGAGTTCAAGAAAAGCCTGACCAGCATGGCAAGACCTTGTCTCTACAATAAATCAAAAAATTAGCCGGGCATGGTGGCTTGTGCCTGTAGTTCTAGCTACCTGAAAGACCGAGGCAAAAGGATTGCCTGAGCCCAGTAGGTTGAGGCTGCAGTGGCCATGAGCATGCCACCGCACTCCAGTCTGGGCGACAGAGACTACGACTAAAAAATAAATAAATAAAATAAAATAAAATGCAAGACTGCTTTCTGTGCCTGCCAGTTCTTTCCAGTATTATTTTGCATCACTTCTCAACATAAATACTATGCTCCAGCTAGGCATTCGCTTGCCTGTATTTACCATATGTGTACCAACCCCAGTGCCTTGGCTTACGCCATTCCTCCTCTTTTTTCTCACTACTGAATGAATCCTATACCCATTCTTCAAGCCCCAACTCGTGATCTTCCTCCTCCACGAAGCTTTCCCTGATCCTTCCAGCCCACTGCGACCTCCCTCTGCTATGCCATCTACTGTTTGTATCGCTAAGATGGCAACTGTTGGGTGATTTTTTTTCTGTTAACCTGCAGATGCTTGCCTTTTCCTTCCCATTGGTACTGAAAAGCCACTTAGTATGCTGCTTTGCCTTGCTTTCCAGATGCCAAATACTGTGAACTGAAGCCGTTGACGTCGAAGTGCATTAAAGGTTTTAGGTCCAAGAGTCCTTCACATCTACGCTTCTCAAACGCTAAACTGCATAACAACCACACAGGGGGCTTATCAGGTCGAGGGTGGGGACTGAGCATATGCATTTCTAACATGATTCTAGGGGATGCTGACGCTGTTGGTCCATACATTGAATAACAAGGTTTTGCATTGTTTTTCAAAGGCCAGGTGCAACCCATTGAAATTGGTCTTACAGTGAACTGACTGTTCAATACTTGCTCAAAAGAAATGGAAAATAAAATATTCCAGTAAATAGCATATAGAAAGATATGTATTGTTTCCTGTAACTGTGTGTGTATGTGTGTGTGTGTGTGATATGTGTGTGTATATATATCAGGGGTGCCAAAAAAAGTGTACACATTTTAGGAAAGGAAAAAAAATTGTATTAAAATTATAATATTCAATATATACTGATAACAAAAGATGAATACAAGTCATGTTTGACTTCTGCAATTACGAGAGGTACTCAAAGTGGTTACCATCCATGTCCAGATACTTCTAATTATGGCTAAAAGTAATACATAGATGATATCTCTTAAAATGTGTGTATATATATATATATAGAGAGAGAGAGAGAGAGCACGATAAAATGTATTTTATGCTGTGGATCAATTCAAAAAGTTTGAATGCCTCTCCTTAAAGGACAGAGAAATTGAGATATAAACTTAAATCCATAAATGTAAGACAATAAAACTCAATGGGGTAAGAAATGATGGATATTCCAATATTCTGAGTTATTTTTTAAGAAGGTTCTAGCTTGAGGAGGTACTAGAATTAAAGGCGAGGAGGCTGCACTGAGGACCAGCCTTCTGGATCTAGCTTGTCTGCCTTCTCTGTGGTTGAGTTTATTTCCTGTACCTTACTGAGAGGCTGCTATGAAAATTCTTCAGTGGGTGGGTGTTTCCTGATTTGTTACTGTATCATAGAAGGGATAATACCACTGTTTCCTTCAAGGTCAACTGCTAGTTTTGATAATCTTATAAACTCAGTACAGTTATTCTTTTGAAGCTTGATTAGTCTCTGCTCTGTTGACTCTTTGCCTTGAGACATAATTACGATAATGTGTGGGCCTTGTGGGGGCGGAAAAAGAAGAGCATAACACGGCTTCTAGTGTGTTGTTATAAATAGTCATTTCTTGTGCTTTTTTACTTTTTCAAAGAAAATGAGACCTGAAGATTTTTCTTTTTTAGGAACCTATTCCAAACTGCATAGAAGTGTATTCCCAGCACCTAGCCCAATATCTGGCATATTCATCATACTTCGTGTAATTTAGCAAAGCTTGTTAGTTGTTCTTGTTCTCTTCAGTGCAAGTTAAATGTGTAAAATGTTAATACAAGAAGACAATGTTCCAATATATGGAAACAAAGTTTTCTTCCTATATTGCTAGTCACCTTGATGGATGAATGAACTGAGGTTGCCACTCACAGGGGTCACTTGGCTCCTAAGTGAAAAGTTGTTGGAGCAAAATGACTGGAGACAGTGGTGTGGCCTCTCTCACCAAGTCTCACTGACACTATGGGAATGTGTGGGGTCCAAGTTGTCTGCTCATTAATATCCCTTTCACTTGGCATTTCCCAGCAGTGAAAAGTTTACTTATTGTACTTAATTCTGAAAACATCACCCTTCTAAGAGCAGCAGGGGACAATGACCTATTTGGAAGCTTTTCTCACCAGTTAGTTCAGTGTGAATCAGCCACGGTGATGCAATTGTAAAGAAAACAGATGCAATCTGAAGCCTCCTTATGTGTGTCCCACAGCTAGAGTAACGGGAGCCTGCCCTGCTTTGTTTTGCACAGAGAAGCTTACATTTAAGATAGGTTTTACATTTTGGAAAAGTTTTTTCAGAGCAGATAAGGTATCTGGGTGATAAGGTCCCTGGATGATAAAGGGGTTGAAAACCTGTTATATGAGAAATTGACGATGATGGAAAGAGGAGAGGGTGCATTCTAAAAGCTGTCAATTATTTGTATAAGTATCATCCATGTAACTCCAAGAAGTCGCACTGGAACCACCTGCTGAAAGTCATTCATATAGCAGGAACTGGCAATTCAGTGAAGGCAAGAGTTTTCTGTCCATTGACCACTGAAATGTGGACTGAGCTTGCCTGCACAAGTACCGAGTTCCCTGTCATCAGCAATATGCAGGTAAAGGCTGGTTAACAGTTCTGTGAGGGTTTAGAAATTATTTAACACTGTATACAAAAATTGAAAGAAATATAATCCAAGCGTTGTGATTTTCTCTGCAATGAGGTATACATGGCTTTTATTTACTAGGTTAGAATATTTTAATTGTTTATTTAATAAATAAATAAATAATATGGGCCAGCCATGGTGGCTCACACCTGTAACCCCAGCACGTTGGAAGGCCAAAGTGGGAGGATTGCCTGAGCCCAGGAATTTGAGACCAGCCTGGACAGCATAGTGAGATCTCGTCTCCTAAAACAAAAATGAAATATAAATAAATACATACATAAATAAGACTTTTATAATCACCAGAGGTGAGTTTACTGAAACCAATGAAGCTTCAGCTCAGGTCTCTTTTCTGTGCAGACCCCATTGGTGTGGTTAGTAAATGTCAACTAAATAGCGTTTAAAATTAGTCCTTGTACACAATAATCTAAAATGTTCTGAAATCTTTCAGCTCACATGTGAAGGAAACCTGATAAAGATTCTGAATTCACTAACAATCCTAAAAATTTCATCACCAATATCACATTGGAAAGCAGAAAATAACTTTTCTATAGTATCATTAATTTTTTTTTGCTCTGGATGAAAGACTGAATTACTGTTCTGCACTGTCTATAGAAAACTGTATTATAAGATTGTTATTATTTGAAGAGACAATCAAAGACTATACAGCAAAAATGGAAAAATCATAGGGGTGTGTTAATGAATAAAAATAAGTTGTTTTTCTCAGTTTTATGATGTTTGAGATATGTCAGTTTTCTAAATTTGTAATTTGTGAATCCTCATTCTACACAAATATTCCTTATTTTATTCTTTTATCATTTTCCTTAAAAAGAACTCTAAATGTTACAATCTTCAAGACAATCAAAGTCTAGCTCTTACTCTTAATAGTCAAAATAACAAATTTTTAAACATTTAAATATAGTTCTGATGACAGGACCTTTAAGTGCATACAAGGATGATTCTGGGTAATGATTTGTCAGATGTGCATATTGAACCTAAGAGGCTCTGTAGACGTCAGCCAAGGAGCTGTCAGTATCCAGGGCTCAGTACAACCCAACCTCAAGCTCCCCCAGCTTCATCCTCACCATGCCCGAATGCTGTTTTTGTCACTCACTCTGAATTCTCTCATGGCTACATGTTGCTCTGATTCTCATACTTGCCTTTTGCTTCTAGGTCTTTACTCCTGTTTTATTCCCTACCGTGTATATCTCATGAACAATTGTCACATCATATCCCACCAGACTTTAGAAAAAAAGCCAATCTCTCTCCCTCCCTTTCTCTTTCTCTCTCTCTCTGTTTTTTCACCTAAGTGCCTAGGCCAGTTCCAGCTGTGTAGTTGAATAAATGAAAGAATAAGGTAAGTTATTAATAGAGTTATTTCTGGCTGTTGGATTAAAAAAAGAAATTAGTTGTTTTCTTTTTTCTAATTAAATGTTAGTTACCCAATTAGTATAGGAATTTTTTTTTTTCACTAGAACAAGCTTAATCAGGAAAATTTGATCAAGCTTATATGTTTTAGACAAAAATTTCAATCCTGGTTCCTCCTGCAAAGAAATCATATTTATGAATTCGGTGTGTATTTTTAGGTTCTTATTTTACGTCTTTACATATCTTAATATGTAAACGCATGTGTGTTATATTGGAGTTTTGCGGGGGAGGGTGTTAAAACTAATTGGTATAATGCTGTGCCTGCAACCAATTCTTCTAACTTCACAATGTATGTTGAGATCTACCAACTTTGCTGTATGTATACACAAATAGCTTCAGTGTTTCTCATAATGCAGTTGGCGTTATGAGCATGACAATTCTTGGTTGTTCAGGACTGCATCAATCTGGAAATTACCCCTCAGAATTTTCCAAACTGTAGCACAGTGCGATTCTTCTTGCTATATTCTCAAGTTTTATGCACTTATGGTATATATATGGTTATCTTTTTAATTACCATAAAATCTTAAAAACTGTCATCAGGCTGTAAGTAAATATCAGAAGAATTCTATTTCACACTTTAAGCACAAACTTGAGATCCCATTGAAAAGAATTCAAAGGAATGTCCAAATCCTTTATGCTTTAGAATTTTGTGAATCAAGTATTGCTTCAAATAAGTGATCTTTTGGCTCATGCTGAAATGTTTATAATGAAATTAGGTATTGGTGAAATAATACTTCAGTTCTTGTGACCTGACAAATATGTCACTTATCAAAAATAATTAGAATTTGGGTGTTAGCAGAACCTGCTAATTTTTATTGTAGCTTCATTTTTAATTCTTCCAATTGTTCTTTGAAAGCATTTTGTAATGAACAGATTTGAACTTGTCTGGGAATCAGGTCAAGGAATGAAGTTTCTCTAGGTAAATAACTCAGTGGGTATTCTTGTAAAATGTTTTTCACGCCTTTCAGCAAGCAAATATATTGCTAATGCAGGATGGAGGCATCTCTGCCCACAAGGGGAAATATGCTGAAGAGTCCAGCACTTCACGCCGGTAATCCCAGGACTTTGAGAGGCTGAGGCCAAAGAACTACCTCAGCCCAGGAGTTTCAGATCAGCCTGGACAATATGGCGAGACCTCGTTTCTACAATAAAATAAAAAAATTAGCCCGGCAAGGTGATGGGCTTCTAAGGTGGAAGGATCACCTGAGCCCAGCAGGTAGAGGCTGCGGTAGCCATGATCGTGCCACTGCACAAAAAAAGAAAGAAAAGAAAAAGAATAGTAAAGGTCTACCATCAGGAGAAAGAAACAAGGTGCAAGCACTGTGCCTAGAATGTTCTTATTTTTGTAGAATTATTAGTGGTGGGACATCCCCAAATGCCTCTAGATGCATAGACTATCTCTGGGAAACACAGGAAAATGGTTAACATGGTATCTTCTGAAGAAAGAAACAGGAAGATTGAGGACATATTTTCACTATGTCACCTTTTGGATTATTTAGATTTTCTTTTTTTAATGTTACTTTTTCCAAAACACAAAGATCAATTTGAACCCCCTTAGGACTTCCCCACCTCTTCAGACATTTGTCACGTCAAAATAATACTTGATGGGGCTTATATCTCACTATAAGACACTTGAATTCCTTGTTTCCAGCTTTACTGCACTCATGACAATGGACTCTAGTGTAATAACTCAGAGGTTTCCCCATGAAATATAGTACCACACTTGCAAAAGAGTGTGAGAGAGAGACCAAAAATAAAAGAGGAAAATATTGGTCAAAGCCTATTCTTGTAATTATTTTGACCTGGACTTTTTAAAAGTTTCTGATTACAAAGCAACACTCTGTATTTGTTTGTCAGGGCTGCTGTAACAAAATACACACACACACACACACACACACACACACTTGGCTTAAACAACAGAAATGTACTGGATCATGGTCCTGGGGGCTAAAATCTGAAATGAAGGAGTCAGCAGGATTGATTCCTTCTGAGGCTGTGAGGAAGAATCCTTTCCAGGCCTCTCCTTGGCTCACAGGTGACTGCTTTCTTGCCCATGTGGTGCCCTGTATGCAAGTCTGTCTCCTAACATCACCTTTTTGCCAGAAGACACCAGTCATATTGGATAAGGGACCATCCTTATGACCACATTTTAACTAGGTAAAAATCCTGTCTCCAGATAAGGTCTCCAAGATATGTTTTCTAAATCGGCATTTCCTAATGCACGTTTCTCTGTTTTACTTTTATTTTTTAAAATTGTTATTGTTAATTTTTACAAATAGAGATGGTATCTCTCTATGTTGCCCAGGCTGGCCTTGAACTTCTGGCCTCAAGTGATTCTCCCGCCTTGGCCCCCTGAAGTGCTGGGATTGCCCGCTTTAGCATGTTTCCTCTTTCGGGCAGAGATGCCTCCATTTTGCATTGAGGTACTAGGGGGTTGGAATTTCAGCATATGGATTTTCAAGACACAATTCAGCCCACAACATGCTGCTGTTAGCCAACTCTCCGCTTTCCCCTCTAGCTTCCCCAGAGATTTCCCCGTCCAGATGTTTGGGCTGACAGCTTGGTCTCTGGGCTACTTAGGATGGAAAACGTTGCTAGGGAATCTTTGAGCGGAAAACCCAGTGCAGGAGGAGTCGCCCTGTGGCTTGGTCTGAGTGACAACACTGTTCTCTTTCCTTTCTAGGTGGTATCACGGCAGCCTCACGCGCCATGCAGCTGAGGCTCTTCTCCTCTCCAATGGACGTGACGGTAGCTATCTTCTGAGGGACAGCAATGAGACGGCCGGGCTGTACTCTCTCTCTGTGAGGTAGGGTGCTTAAGAACTCCATGTGCCGGGCATGGTGGCTCAAGCCTGTGATCCCAGTACTTTGGGAGTCTGAGATGAGAGGATTGCCTGAGCTGAGGGGTTCGAGACCAGCCTGGGCAACTTGGTGAGACCGCATCTATACACTAAATCAATAAAAGTAGCTGGGCATGGTGGCGCACACCTGTGGTTCCAGCTACTTGGGAGGGGGAGGTGGAAGGATCGCTTAAGCCCAGCAGGTAGAGGCTGCAGTGGCCATGAGCGTGCCATTGCCCTCCAGCCTGGGCGACAGAATGAAACTCCGACTCAAAAATAAAAAAGAACTTCATAAATTCAGGCCAGGCACAATGGCTCACGCCTGTAGTCCCAGCACTTTGGGAAGCTGAAGTGGGAGGACTGCTTGAGGCCAGGAGTTTGAGACCAGCCTGGACAAGATAAGAACTCCATAAATTCAGCATGGGTCCATCTGTCACTTACTGACTTGATCATCTCTCAAACTGCCAGACAGCAAAACTGCTTGGTTCCTGTTGAACACCAGGTTAAAGGATTTCAAACTCTGAATCGTGAAAGTGTAAAAAACACTCTTGTATCAACCATTAACAGGAGAAAAAAAAGAGCTGGAGGAGTAGTGAGAAATTATTTAATATAAACTTCTCACTTGGCTGATGAACCTGAAACCCAAAGTGGTGGTGTCTGGTACCCAAGGAATCAGCGAGATAGAAACAGCACCGGAACTCAGATCGCGGACACCTTCCCCAGTGCCAGGAATCACTATTCCTTGATTTCTCTGGAAAATCAGAATGATTTAGTATGGCCAACTTTCATAGTCACAAACTCAATCTGGCAATATGCAACTTTAAAATTTTGCCTGTAAATGGGTTCTGATTTTCTTTCTGGAAGCTCCATTTCTTCCAGATGGTGAGAAAGGTAGTCTAGTCCCCACAGGGTGCCCCCAGCCAAATGCAGTGATTGTCCAGTTCTTTCAGGGTTTTTCCACCCCACCTTCTTCTTCCTGGATGGCATTCAGGATCTGAGAGGCTGTCAGTGGAAGTCACTGGTTTCCAGGCAGCACCTGACATTGGCAACCACTGACAAATAGCAAGTCTTCCTGGGTTCTTGGGCGGTTCTCCATGGATCAGGCTAGGGGTGTGAGGACTCCCTGAAGTTTCCCTTTGCCACCTACCCATTAACCTCAAACTGCTGTTGTAGTACTGCTCTGATGGCACCTCCATAAACCTTGGGAAGAAGGTCACAGTTCCCTTCATTGAGCAGTCCCTTAAGCTACTCAGAGGGCTCTCTCACCTCTTTCCTGCTCTACATGGTCGCTCTGGTCACTAACTCAGCAGCAGTAGCTACACTCCCTTCTTCTATCTGACTCTTCTTTTCTCTCCAGCTCAGTGGCAGGTCTTTTTTTTGATTTGGAGACTAACTCCGTCACCCAGGCTGTAGTGCAGTGGCACGCTCACGGCCACCACAGCCTCGACCTGCTGGGCTCAGGTGATCCTTCCACCTCAGCCTTCCAAGTAGCTGGAACTACAGGTGTGCCACCACACCTGACTAATTTTTTGATATATTGTAGAGATGAGGTCTCACCAAGTTGCCTACGCTGGTCTCAAACCGCTGCGCTCAGGCAATCCCCTCATCTCAGCCTCCCAAAGTGCTGGGATTACAGACTTGAGCCACCGTGCTTGGCTAACTAAAATTTTTTAAAAGTCAAAGAAAAGAAATGAAAGGGTAGAGACTGCTTCAAGTCATTTTCTGCTAATCTGGGACTAGTTCTTCTCCAGGAGAACCCTATCTGAGATATTTTTCTTAAACAATACGTGAATGATGTGTATGTTGCATCACTCAAGAGATCATTGTTACTTAGAGATTAGTATGTGATTTATATCTTTATATACGAAAATGAATATATATTGCTATATTAAAGAAACACATAATTTCAAGAAAGAACATCAGCAGACATCTAAATCAGATGCTTATCAAAACTAAGTTTGCAGGACAAAACCACCAACTTTTAGAATCTCCCATCATCCTTTACTAGGTCCTGTAACAAAGGCAATGGAAACAGTAGACATAGTTTGGGTCTTTCAGGAACTACTTCCTAAAAAATATATAACTCATAAACAGATATTTGTCTTATGTTATTAGCTTGCTATATTTCATAGGTTGCAATACAAATAATTTGAAATCCATTTTAACATACATGAAATCATTACAGGTAAACTTCATTTCATTGTGCTTCAATTTTTTGTGCTTCACATATATAGCTTTTTTTTTTTTTTACAAATTACAGAATTGTGTCAACTTTGCATTGAGCAAGTCTATCAGCATCATTTATTCAACAGCATGTATTCATTTCATGTCTCTGTGTCACATTTTTCAAACTTTTTTTTTTTTAATTGGAGTCTTACTCTGTCGCCCAGGCTGGAATGCAGTGGCACGCTCACGGCCACTGCACCCTTGACCTGCTGGGCTCAGGCGATCCTTCCACCTCAGCCTTCCAAGTAGCTGGAACTACAGGCATGTGCCACAATGCCCAGCTAATTTTTTGATTTATCGTAGAGATGAGGTCTTACCAAGTTGCCCAAATTTGTCTCGAACCCATAGGCTCAGACGATCCTCTCACCTCGACCTCCCAAAGTGCTGAGATTATAGGCTTGAGCCACCGCACCCAGCCCAGTTTTTATTTTTAATTTCCTTTCTCTCCGGTAGGAGAAAACTAACTAAATAATTGATGACAAGCTCTATTGAACTGAAAAGTCAAGCATTAACATATTTGCTTATTTTCTCATTGGGCTTGGGGCCTTCTGTGTTCTTTTTAATGCTACATAGCAAATTACCAAAAATTTGGTGGCTTAAACAACATAAATTATCTCAGTGTCTGGCTAGAGTCTCTGTGTAGGGTTGTACCAGGCTGTAATAAAGGTGTTAGCTGAGGCTGGAGCTCTTATCTGTGACCCAGGGTCCTCTTTATTCATTTTCTTGCTGCTGTAGAACTAAGGTCCTTGTTTTTTTTTTTAATCTGTCAACCAGGGTCCATTCTCAACTCCTAGATACCACTCACAGTTCCTTGCCAATGGCCCCATATGCAGTTCACAGCATGGGTGTTGGCTTTCTTTCAGCCCAGCCAGAAAACATCTCCCTGACTCCCTTTTCTGTGAGCAGCCAGAGAAAATTCTGTTTTATAGGGCTCATGTGATTAGGTCAGGCCCACCCATGTAATCTCTGTATTTAAAGTCAACTGATTTGGGACCTTAATGATCTGCAAAATCCCTTCATGGTGGCATCTGGATTAGAATTTGATTGAGTAATTGAGACAAAGGAGCTAGAATTTGGGGCCATCTTAGAATGCTGCCTTCACACCTTCCATTCCTGCAACAGTGAAAGTTTCCAAGCCTGCTTGAAGGGGGATGGGAGAAATAGGTGAAGGGTGATGGGGTAAGCCAGGGGATTGCAGAGCAAACAACACACTAACATTTCTCAAGTCACCCTGCTATATTTTGTTTAAAAATTTTCTGAATAACATGACTGGGAAAAGTATTAATTCAAGATGGAGTTCTGTTTGGGTGACAACAAGAATTATGCTTTCTCTGCAAATGTTAAAAGTTCATCAGATGGTTAGGCTGCATATGCTTTACTGCACGAATCTTCCAAAAATCTTAAACAAACTTGGAATTATTGGATCGAAAAATGTTAATAAACTTTTCACTTATGGTCGTCTTATCAATTAGATCCTAAGCTTCTTACACATAGATGGCATGTATATTTTACTTACATAAAAATTAAAATATAAAGCAATTGATTTTCACCACAAGCATGTGGTAATACAAAACATAAATAAATACCTACCAGCAGACCAGTGCAGGAGAACACCTGTTTTTATTCATTTACTTGCCCATGCTCTTAACAATAAATATTTGAAAACATTCATGCTATACTAGTCATTTTGAAAAGTGTTGTAGAAGATTCAAAGACCTTATTTTCAGGAAGAACAGCCTCACAGGACCCTCAAGACCACCTACAAATAAATTACTACAAAGTAGAGTGTGGTAAATACCATAGAAGAAGGCAAGATAAGTGTCTGATCGGTTGAGAAGAGAAAGAGCAATTAATTCAAGCTAGAATTACCATGTAATATTTGACAGATGAGGTAGTAATTAAACTGAAATGTAGCTGGGATTTCCACCAATGGAGACACGAGGAAAAATGTCGCAGGTGAAAGGAGCAGAAAGTGAAAACTCCTTGCAGGAGTTGGACTAGGGCAGCGTGTGGTCCCAGACCAGCTGCATCACCTGAGAAGATGCCAGGAATACAGATTCTCAGGTCCCACCTTGGACCCACAGGATCTGAAAGGGGGAAGGGTCAGAGGCAGCAATCTTAGTTTTAACAAGCCCTCCACTAGGTGATTCTGATGCACTCCAAAGCTAGGGTATGGGCTACATAAAGAGGGATAGTGGGCAGTGAGGCTAGAAAGATAGAATGGGGTCAAATAAAGTGGAGATATATAGATATATAGATATATAGACATATAGATATGTAAATTAACGCTCTGCCCCATTTAAAAAATGAAGTGAAAAATGACAATGCAGGAATTTGGTATCTTATTCCGTCAGTAGCGGAACGTGCATGGAAGGAAAAGGGCTGGGCTCACATAACTAAGTGGCAGAAGCTGAATTCTGACTGACTCCCAAAAAAAGCAAAGGAGGAGGGCCAAGGACATGCCATGTATGTCATTTCTGTCATCTGCCCTTTTTCAACTCATGCCCCTTAAGAGGGTCATGTTCAAGGCTCTTTTGGTAAATCTAAGATTAGGTGGGAAGAGTTGTCTCTTGTCTTCCATTGGAGTGAAAAATTGACAAGGCATACTCTGCCAAAAAACACTATGATGCTTTTTAAGATCATCAGTGATTTCAATGATAGCATAATTCTCAACTCTTTGAAAGGATTAATGGATATGCTACTATCTAAGATTATATTTCCCTTCAAAACAATGTATGTTAAATAACATTTGTCATTTCTTTTTCTCTTTCAGAGCCAAAGACTCTGTCAAACACTTTCATGTGGAATACACTGGATATTCATTTAAATTTGGCTTTAATGAATTCTCATCACTGAAGGATTTTGTCAAACATTTTGCAAATCAGCCTTTGATTGGAAGCGAGACAGGTAAGTTGTGAACAGATACTTGACTTATGAAGTATTATTTCAGGGTGGAGGAGAAAAAAGGCAAATTTCAATTAAAATTGTATAGTTGTCACTTTTTTTAGATAGGAAAATATAGTTTATTTAGAAAGTAAATTAGGCTGGGCACAGTGACTGACACTTATAACTCCTGCACTTTGGGAGGCTTAGGTGAGAGAATTGCCTGAGCCCATGGGTTCTAGACCATGATGAGACCTCATCTCTACAATAAATCAAAAAATTAGCCAGGCATGGCGGCACGAGGCTATAGTTCCAGCTACTTGGAAGGCTGAGGCGGAAGGATCACCTGAGCCCAGCAGGTCGATGCTGGGGTGGCCGTGAGCGTGCCACTGCATTCCAGCCTGGGCAATGGAGTGAGAGACTCCAACTCAATAAATAAAGTAAATTAGAGAGAGAGAGAAAGGAAAGAAGATAGAGAGAGAGAGAGATTCACCTCCCCAAGGTAGGGGAAAGGGGTAGTTGTCACTTATATTTCAGCATTCTCTTTAGGAGAAAACAATGTCAATGTACTTTGTACAAAGTAGATATTTTTTCAGAATGTGTTTCTTAATAAGTTGATTAAAAGCACACAATTTAATTAAGCACACAAATGGCCTATCCAGTTTAAAATAAAATAAACAATAAACAAAGAAAGACACAGGTAGGAATGACTTTGGTTCCTGGTAATTTCAGTTATGGGCAGTTTACATGTGGGTAAGAGCCACAGAAGTCAATTTTGAACACTTTAAAAAATAAAATTCTCATTTAAATTTCCACAGAGATCACTGAAGATTGAAAATATTGACTTGAAAGTGATCTTTTGAGTTATAAAATTTTTTTCAGTGTCTTGGTTTCTTATAAATTTTTCTTTCTTTCTTTCTTTCTTTCTTTCTTTCTTTCTTTCTTTCTTTCTTTCTTTCAATTCAGGGTCTCACTCTGTCAATCACAATGATCACAACTCACGGCAGCCTCGACCTCCCAGGTTCAGGCAATCCTTCCACCTCAGTGTCCCAAGTAGCTGGGACTACAGGCATGCACCACCATGCCCAGCTAATTTTTTTATTTTTATTTTTGTAGAGATGAGGTTTCACTATGTTGCCCCAGGCTGGACTCAAACTCCTGGGTTCAAGCAATCTGCCCACCTTGGCCTCCCAAAATGCTGGGATTACAGGCATGGGTCACTGCAACTGACCTAAGTTATTAAACTTATACAAACTTATAAGGACTTAACTATGATTGGAAAAGTTTGAGGTTTCCTGTTTGAATGGAGTCAAATCAGAAAATTCATGTTTAAAAAAAACCCAGATACTTGAATTATCTAACTTGTTTGCCTATGTTATTTAAATAAAGTAAAAGTTCACTCCTATATTTGTGATGTAGGATCACAACCTTATTTGTCCTACATGACGATAAATCTCTTGGGAAGTTCCAAGAACCTGTGGCACAGGAGGAACTAAGACTTCATAACACGGCTGGCTACCATGAATTCATACATACGTATTTTCTTGGTAACTAGGCTTTCTGTTAACTTCAGAACAGATGATGGGAAGAGATGCCATCATCAGCTTCTGTCTTTTTTGCCATTTATGTGACCTGGACAGTCCCTGATATGAATCACACAGTATCTAGCACAGATGAAAAGCACAACGGAAACTATACAATACTTGCTTTGCTTTATAGTGATCGCATCAGGGCAATAGTAGAATATTCCAAACTAAAAAAAATGGAAGCTATAGTTGATTTTTTGTTTCTGGTGGAAATTCTCCCATTCAGTCCAGAAAATCACTTCACCATTTAACCAGTAGTTGTTCTCATAAACAAATCACAAATCAGGATGTATTTATTTCCATTGCTACCTTGGCATTGGCAAGCATTTCAGTCTCTCAGGTCCCATCACTTCAGACTTGTTTCCTACTTGTGTCCAACTTTACACTTGATTTTGTTCAATTCTCGGCCACTGGCAATGGAGAGGCGATTTTTAAAGTGCTTTGTTTTGTGTGGCTCTATTTTTGTCCTTCTCCACACCCACCAGATTCTGGCCCAGTGCAGGGCACTTGGGGTGAATGAATACGTGAATAAATGGATAACTATGAGTAAGAACTCTCTGTGGCCTTCAAAGCCACTAGCATTGTTACCTTTCTGCCTTCTCTTCTTTCTCCAAGTGAAAGCAGCTTGCTTCTTTTAAACTCCTCTCCTAGACTCTACATTCGACTTTTCTGATCCTTCTTTGTGCTTCTCCCTGGCCCTTTTCCAAGTTAGAGAAAAAGGTATGTAGTCTGCCTACTGGCAGATTTCAAAACATTTGCAATCAAAGTGAATGCAGTGCTTTCTGGTTGAAACTTTCTGGTACTAATTCAATCACCAGGTGAGAGAATCACTTAAGGCTGCCCTCCAAAATAAAGGTGCCTTGACATTGCATTTGGGGTGATGCTAAACTTCCCTGTAAATACATTGCTTTGAATAAAGCAGACTTCTGATGAATGCATTAGGGATGGTAAGGATTTCTGATCCAGACTCCTGTAGTGGTTTCTCTAAAGCTAAACTTGCTGTATCATTATCATTACTGTAATTACTATTTTATTTATTGCAGTAAAACTCAAGACCCTAATATTTTTATCCTCTTTACTGCCTCCCCTCTGTTCTATTCATTATCTAATGAAGACTTTGCTTCCATATGAACCCCTGCTTCAGGCCCCTGGTGCTGATATGTACTTGACTTGCTGGTTCCAAGCCCTTGGGTTAGAGTCCGCTGGCTGTATTCCTCTTATCTGTCCCAGCCAGACAAAGGCAAAGCCACTAAGGCTGGGAATAAGGTGCAAAACCTGTGACAGATGAGTGTTCCACCCTTGCCCTTCTGGGAGTAATAGGCCTCAGGAAACAAGATAATGTGTTGGACTCTAAAATCCAGAAGGTCCTCAGAAGTCACAGAGTTAGCACTGCGGCCTATAAAGAATGGTGAATGGAAGCCAGTATGCCACCTTCCAAAAATAGGTCTTTTCTTCTTGTTCATTTAAGAACTGGCTCCTGGTATTGGCTTCCAGTGATCAGGAGACTTCCAAGCTGATGATTCTTGTTCATCACCAGATGAAATACAAATTCATCTTACAGTTTATGTTTGATTACAATCATCAGGGCAAACCTTTGTCCACACAATGGGAGAGGCCCTGCCTGGGTTCTCAGCTCCAGATTCCCAGAATGGAAAGGACTAGAATGAGATATTACAGGCCACTTCTATTAGCCAGATCCCTCCTAGGCCCAGCTTTCCTCTGGAGGGCCTAGAGAGAGCTTATTAAAGAGAGACTTTCAGCCAGGCGTGGTGGCTCACACCTATAATCCCAGCACTTTGGGAGGCCGAGGCAGCAGGATTACTTGATGCCAGGAGTTCGAGACCAGACTAGGCAACATAGAGAGACCACATCTTTACAAAAATCAAAAAATTAGCTGGGTTTGGTGATGCACCTGGTAGTCCCAGCTACTAAGGAGACTGAGACAGAAGGATTCCTTGAGCCCAGAAGGTCGAAGTCTTTCTTATAATTATCTACTGGCAAGAATAGCATTGTGTTTGAGTGCAATGAAAATGATGTCCAAAAAAACCAAAACTTTACCCTTTTGCCTGGTAATTATATATAATCCCTTCAGCAGAGTGAAACCCAGAATACTTGGTTCTGGGTCATAAGAAAATCTTTGCACTTAGGTGAAAGTGTTGACCCAAAGAAATGAATACCATTTTAAGATATATTTTTTTGTATTCTATTTCTATTTTCTACTCTTTAAACTCTCAGGATTTCTGTTTCCTAATCTGAGGAACAGGGATTTCCTATATAAGATCTAAGCCTCCTGCCAACGTTGACTTTATTATTACAATTTTCCCTTTCCTTTGTCATAATCTGCGTTTAATGTCTCTCATTAATACTCATGAATGCCCTTAAGATACTTACAATTCATTTTTTTTTTTTTTTTTTTGAGTTGAAGTCTCACTCTGTTGCCCAAGCTGGAGTGCAGTGGCATGATCCCAGCAACATTGACCTGCTGGGCTCTGGTGATCCTTCCGCCTCAGCCTTGCAAGTAGCCGGAACTACAGGTATGTGCTACCATGCCCAACTAATTCTGTATTTGTTGTACAGACAAGGTCTCACCAAGTTGCCTGGGCTGGTCTCGAACCCCCAGACTCAGGCAATCCACTTACCTCGGCCTCCCAAAGTGCTGGGATTACAGGCTGAGCCACCAAGCCCAGCCAACTTCTAATGTTTTAACTTTCAGAATTTTATACAAAACATAATTTGAAACAATGTTTTGTGTCGCACATATACTTAGTGATGATTAAATTCAGAATTTGCTTTTTGTTTGTTATAGTAGGATGTTGTATAAAACATATTCATTTGTATGCATGTTTTCTAAACTAACCTCAAATGAACTTGAAAGTTTGAGACATTTTTTATTAGTATAAACATGTTTAGGCTGGGCACAATGGCTCATGCCTATAATCCCAGCACTTTGGGAGGTTGAGGTGAGAGGATTGCCTGAGCCCATGGGTTTGAAAGCAGTCTGGGCAACTTTGCGAGACCTCATCTCTACAATAAATCAAAAATTAGCCGAGCATGGTGGCGCATGCCTGTAGATCCAGCTACTTGGAAGGCTGAGGCAGAAGGATCGCCTGAGCCCAGTAGATCAAGGCTGTGGTGACGGCAAGTGTGCCGCTGCACTCCAGCTTGGGCAATAGAGTGAGACTCTGATTAAAAAAAAAAAGTTTGATTAATGATTAATTTTTACTGTACCCTCTTGAAATTAGCTAAGCTCCATACATATGGTCTTGAAAATGTAGAAGGTGGCTGGGCGTGGTGGCTCATGCCTATAATCCCAGCTTTGGGAGGCAGAGGCGAGAGGATTGCCTGAGCCCAGGGGTTCCAGACCTGCCTGGGCAACTTGGTGTAACTTTGTCTCTACATTAAATCAAAAAATTAGCCATACATGATGATGTGTACCTGTGGCTCCAGCTACTTGGATGGCTAAGATGGAAGGATCATCTCCCAGCAGGTCAAGGCTGCAGTGGCCATGAGTGTGCCACTGCACTCCAACCTGGGGGACAGTGTGACTCTGACTCAAAAAAAAAAAAAGAAAAGAAAATGTAGTGGCATGTATCTTTATGTTATGTCTAAATATTATTAGGACAAATATTACCTTTCCAACTACCTTTTGTTTAAATTTCAGTAACTTATAATAAAAATTTTCATGTACAATTTATCATTCTGTGTTACAAGTTTAATTACCTAACTGGCATGAGAAAATATAATACAAGTCAAGTGCCATGTTTGTGCTTACCCTTTATAATAATTGGTTCTCAGTTTTGAAGATCCTATCTGGTTCTTTAGTAAATGTCAACTCTCCACTTCTCTTTTTGTTTTGCTATGGGGATTCCCAATCTTTTGATAACTGCTATAGCAATTATTATTTTATTTTGTGACACCAGCCATTTTACTCAGGTGGCATTTAAAAATAATGAAGTTAAAATTAATTTTAATTTGAGAATTGTGTGATATTTCTGAAAATAACTAGTGACAACCTGGAATTTTGCCAAACTACAACCAAGAATCACTTCTTTAGTTTATGTTTGCCAAAAATAAAAGTTTGTCTTAGTTTGTAGATGAGATGTGTTTGAAAAAGGAAAAAGCAGGTGAGAAAGGATATGCAGCCAGCATTTGTGTAGTGTTTGCTAAATTCCAGGCACTCTGCTACATGTTTTCCCCCTCATCAAATTATTTAATCCCCTGTAGCGGTCACAATGGTTCACGCCTGCAATCCCAGCACTTTTGGAGGATGAGGCAGAAGGATTGCTTGAGTCCAGGAGTTCAAGACCAGCCTGATCAACACAGTGAGACCTTATCTCTACAAAAATAAAATAAAGTAATTAACCAGGTCTGATGGCGCATGCCTCTAGTCCCAGCAACCAAGAAGTTGAGGCAGGAAAATTACTTGCGCCCAGGAGTGTGAAGCTACAGTGTGCTATGATTGTGCCACTGCACTCCAGCCCGAGTGACAGAGCAAGACCCTGCCTAAAAAGAAAAAAAGAAGAGAAAGAAAAAAATCTAGTCCTAACCACAATAATGCATACAGTGTTCCCATTTTCAGATGAGGAAATAAAAAACTCAGTGGTTTTAAGTTGCCCGCCCAAGTTTGCACAGCGAGTAAGCATCAGAACTGAGGTTAGAATCTAGGGCCTCTTGGTCCTAAATCATAGGTGTTTTCCACGCATCTTGCTGTCTCCTGAAATGGTTCCCACAGTGACCCTGTGATACAATACTGTTACAACCTATCATGGCCTTAAATAGATCTGGATGGGAAGAAGTCCTGCCACAATAATGCAGTAGAATGATTGTAGGACGTGGCAGGGCTACAGTGCGCGTCTTAGTCCTATCCCTTAGTATCTTTTTCTCCTCTTCAAAACCTATAATAATGTGCTTGATGTGTGATGTAAACTTATTGTTTCAGAGAATGTGAATCAACAAATACAAAATCTCTTTGTATTTATTGCTATTCTCATTTTATTTACATGAGTTGCCATTTGAGAAATTATACTGGAGGAACTCTTAAAACATAAAACGGCTGACTAGAAAACATCCCCAAAAGGTCAGGCAGGGTGGCTCACATCTATAATCTCAGCACACTGGGAGGCTGAGGCAGAAGGATTTTTTGAGCCCAGGAGTTCAAGACCAGTCTAGGCAACATAGCAATACATTGTCTCTACAAAAAAATCAAAAAATAAGCCATGTATGGTGGTACGCACCTGTAGTCCCAGCTACTCGGGAGACTGAAGTGTAAAGATTGCCTTCACTCCAGCCCAGGTGACAGAATGAGACTCCAAATGAAAACATTCCCCAAATACTCAGGCCCATATTACTCATATCTCTCCAGCAAGGATATCTAACAGCCTTTCTGAATACAAGAGGTTAAAATAAAATTTAAAGTTGGAATGAGAAAGCAGAGGGAAGGGAATATGAGAGATACAGATAAAATGCCACCAGGAACAAAGTATTTCAAATGCGTATTGTACATTTACAGGAAGCAGTGCAAGTATTTGGTTACAAAACATCTTTGTGTTTTCTCTCCTTGTTGGGCCTGTGTGTTTACCTAGATTTACAGGATGTTAGAATTGGAAGGGAGGTCAGGGAACCTTTCATTTCTTCTTTACAAATGAAGAAACTGACGCCCGGTGAGAAATGCCGAAGCAAAAACTCACATCTCCTGTCCTCAAGCTGCCTCCTAAAGAGGCATTTCTTTAAACTTTGATTTATACATGTGAACCTTTGCTCACAATAGAACACAACATTTCACATGCCATAGGGGTTTCCATGGTAACTGCAGCAAAGTTGAGAATCTGTGGTATAACAAGTAAACACAAATTCTCAGTTTCAACTTCAGCCTCTGCCCATTTGTTAGCTGTGTGTCCTCAGGCAACTTATATAACCTCTCTGAGTTTCAGTTTCATCATCTTATAAAATAGATCTGATGGTAAAAGTTTATACTTTTATGACTTGTGAAGATTGAAGGAGATTTGCTATACAAAACATTTGGAATGATTCTTGGCATAGCTTAAGTATGCAATCATTATTATTGTCATCTGATAAAGTCTTTTGTGGTCATTAATTCCATGCAATTCTATGCAACAGTTGTAAATTCTTTGGTATATCATGTAAGGCTAGGTTAGGGACTATTGAATTTGTGTTTATCAAATATTTGTGAGGTACTCTTCAAACTTTAATCCAGTTCCATGGTGGACTCATGTAAGTAGTGGAATCAAGTGAGCACGCCACAAAGAATGACCTGACTTGACTTGAATGACTGAACGGAAGCCTCACCCGCTCTGACTAACCAGGCTACTTCTCGAGACCAGCTCAGTGTGTTTCTCCCTGTGAGACTGAAAATTGAATATTAAAGCCCCTTCACGTGTAAATGAACATGGGTTAAAGTCCATTTGCAGAGCAGGTGACAAAGAAGGAAGAAAAAAAGACTCTGAATATCCCTATAACCGCCCTCTAGAAATCTACTTCCCTTTGGCACTGGGAGACAGAGGGAACCCATCACACCAGATGCTAAGCTGGTTTTCTGAACCTGACGGCATTAGTGAAACATGGATAGATGTGATCTTATTTTAATTAATTCAGCAAATGTGTGTTGAGTGTTGACTGTGGGATGGCACTTTTCGTCACCGATGACGTAGAGAGATAAATCAGATACCATTTTTCCTTCAAACACCTTTCAGTGTAGCTGGGGTACCTGATGAGTAAGCACCGGTCTTAGTGCATAAAAGAAATATTCTATGGCCAGGCATGGTGGCTCACGCCAGTAATCCCAGCACTTTAGGAAGCCAAGGAGTTCGAGACCAGTTTGGACCATATAGCAAAACCCCATCTCCACAATTTAAAAAATAAAAATAAATAAATATTATAAACAAAAATTTTTCTTCAGGAGCTATGGGTGCCCTGTACTACATTCTATTTCATACACCCCAATGCCATTGACTTGAGACTGTCCTTACTCTTTTTCTGAATTCCCACTGGAATATGAGATCAAGAGTCCTTCAGCGCAATCTCATATTGTATATAGAGGTATATATGTAACTCTTACATATATAACTGTAAGTCACCAGTCAGTCAAATCAAATCAGAATGCCTGCCTCCATCCAGCTCTGATCATCTCAGAAATGTACCTCCACCAAGCATTTCTGAAACCAGGTTTCATGTCAGAGGCAGGAAACAACTGGCACCTTGATGTAGTTCAAAAACTGAAGTGAAACTTGCAGCCAAGTGTCCAAGGTTGTGGTTGCTGATCTTTCTCCCTTTTCTTTCTCTGCCACCCCCTGCCTCCTGTTGCCTTTATCTGAATCTTCCAGCCAAGTCCTGGAGTTGATTTGGTCTGAAAATCACTCACCCAGAGTTCCCTTCCTATGGAGCTGAGCCGCCATCTTGGACCTTGAGTGCAAAGTATAATTAGTCTGCGGTGGCTACATTAGATAAGTCTCTTTTGATTGCAAATGGCAGAAACCAACTCTGAATAGCTGAGCTTTTTTTGTTTGTTTATTTGTTTAAGTGAGAGTCTCACTCTGTCACCCAGGATGAAGTGCAGTGGCACTATCATGGCTCACTGCAGCCTCAAACTCCTGGGCTCAGGCAGTCTTTTAGCCTCAGCCTCCTGAGTAGCTGAGACTACAGGCACATGTCACCATGCCTAATTTTTTTTTTGTAGAGACAAGGTCTCTAGCTTGTTGCCCAGGCTAGTCTTGAATTTCTGAACTCAAGCAATCCTCCTGCCTCGGCTTCCCAAAATGCTGGGATTACAGGCATGAGCCACTGTGCCTGGTTGAATGTTTTTGGCTTTTGGTTTGTTTGTTTTTCAAAAGGAGAATGGGGTACAGGGTGAAGAGTAGAATTTTTTAGAAGGGTATTAATAATATGTCCTCCCAGAATTCAAGGGCAAGCTGAACAACCAAGAGACAGTAAAGAATCAGCTTAGTAGTCAAGGCAGTTCTGAGGCTTTTAGGCAGTTGAAGTCCTTGTCTCTCTTCAGCTCTGATCATTTAAAAAATGTTCCTCCCCAGCATTTCTGAAACCAGGTTTCATGTCAAATGCAGGAAACAACAGTCACCTTTATGAAGTTCAGAAACTGAAGTTAGCAGACCTTCTCTTCAGAGAAGTAACTAAGTAGATCCGCAGGACGTGAATCTAATTCATGTGGCCCAGATGAGGTGTCTGGGGAGAGGCACCAGAGGCTGGTGGTGTGACACAGCTGTGAGGATTGTACACTGGGGTAGGACAGACTCTTCAGAAGGGGGAACTATTGTAAGCCCAGCAGCCATGCCAAGAAGTCTAGATATTGGCTCTTCCTTGGGCAAGAATAGTCAGCGAAGGAGATCTGTTTTTTAGGACACGAAATTTGTGTCAGAAGTTACCATTTGATTAGTAGTTTGTCATTTTCTTAATCCCATAATTCAGTTTAGCCTCATTCATTGTCTTACAAGTTAAAATCAACCTATAGTCAATTCCACACTCCTGGTTGACTCAATACCAGTTCCCCTCGTTTAGCTTTTGTTCAGTTATACTTAGGGAAGGTGTGTTTGTTTTTTGGAGCAAGGTTTCACTCTGCCACCCAGGGTTGGAATGCAGTGGCATAATCACAACTCACCGCAGCCTCAGACTCCTGGGTTCAGGCAGTCCATCTGCCTCAGCCTCCCGAGTCGCTGGGTCTATAGGCACATGCCACCATGTCCCATTAATTTTGTTGTATTTTTTGTAGAGATGAGGTCTTGCTATGTTGCCTAAGCTGGTCTTGAACTCCTGGGCTCAGCGATCCTCCCACCTCAGCCTTCCAAAGTGCTGGGATGATAGGCATGAGCCACCGCACCCTGCCCCAGGGGAGTTTTTGAAATAGAATTTGCCCCCTGCCAATGGAGAGCCATACCTAAAGTTGTTGTCCTGTCTTGTGCCAGGTCAGAGTAGTTGTGGACTTGGGAGGCTGGTTCAACCCAGGCGCTTCCTTGACTTAAGCCTGAATTACCATAGCATTCATTCATTCACTCACTCATCAAGCCTTCACTATGTCAGGAACTCTGTCAGATGGTAGGAATGCAGAGATAAAAATTGACATCACACCTGTTCTGTAAAGGCTCACAGAAGTTGGAAACGCACATGTTGGAAGGGCAACGGCTTTCTGATGCCTTGCACTGCAGCACAATAGCCCCTTACACATGCTTCTCCCCCAGGGATTGATGCTGTGGTAGGCAGGATAATGGCCTCCCAAAGACATCACATATTTCTCCAGACCTGTGAATATGTTGTTTTACATGGAAAGGAGGGATAAGTTTGCTGATCAGAAACTTCTGAGACAGGGATATTACCTTAGATAGTTCAGGTGGGACCACTGCAACCACCATGATCTCTATCAGTAAAAGAAGAGCCAGAGAGATTGCAGCATAAGTTCTTGATTTGCTGTTACTAGCTTTGAAGATGGAAAAAAAGTGTCACAAGTTAAGAAATGAGGGCATTTGGGAGACTGAGGAGAGAGCTCAGGAGTTCAAGACAAGCGGGGGCAACACAATGAGACCTCATGTCTACAAAAAATTAGCTGAGCATGGTGGTGAGCACCTGTAGTTCCAGCTACTTGGGATGCTGGGGTGGAAGGATAGCTTGAGCCTAGCAGATTGAGGCTGCGGTAGCCATGATAACACCACTGCACTCTAGCCTAAGTGACAGAGTGAGACCCTGACACAAAAAAAAGAAAAGAAGAAACGAGAGCAGCTCTGGAAGCTGGAAAATGCCAGAGAATGGGTTCTCCCCTCAAGCCTCCACAAAGAAAAAAGCCTGGCCAATACCTTGACTTTCAACTAATGAGGCCCATTTCAGACTTCTGAGTTCCAGAACTGTAAGTTAATAAATTTGAGTTGTTTTAAGTCACTAAGTTTGTGGCAATTTGATATAATAGTAATAGGAAACTAACACAGGCAGGAGTATGTGAGGGGTGTGCTTGGTCATATTAACCAGGTATATTCCTTCTTCAGTGTCATTTAAAATGTTATTTTCACATTAAGCATATGAAGTAGAATGAAATTTAGCTTTGACTATGTAAATAAAGCAGAAGCTTTCAAAATGTTTCTTTTCTCTATTTATTTATTTATTTTGAGTCAGAGCCTCACTCTCCCAGGCTGGAGTGCAGTCACACGCTCACAGCTACCACAGCCTCAACCTCAAAATGTTTCTAATTTGGTAACTGTTTTGAGCCCTAGGGTCCATTTCCCCTTCCCTCCTCTGGGATGGAAGTGTTTAAAAGCCTCAATTTATCTAAGAGCTACAGGCAGTGATTGCTAGACTGCCACCATTTTTATTAGCAGAATGTTGCACCTAGGTCTTCTTAAACTCAACATTTTAAAATCCATGTTCCCAAAGATGCAATCAATCATTAGCATTTTAAGGAGTTTAAAATACTCTGTGTCAAACGATGGTAATAGCTAACACTTTATTTATTTATTTATTTATTTATTTATTTAT
>CAUYQG010218412.1:0-11861 GCA_963574415.1 Tarsius wallacei
CAGGCTGGGCGTGGTAGCTCACGCCTATAATCCTAGCACTTTGGGAGGCCTAGGTGAGAGGACTGCTTGAGCCCCACAGGTTCAAGACTAGCCTGGGCAACTTGGTGAGCCCTTATCTCTACAATAAATAAAAAAATTAGCTGGGCATGGTGGCGCAGGCCTATAGTTCCAGCTATTTGGAAGGCTAAGGCGGAAGGATCGCCTGAGTCCAGCAGGTCGAGGTTGTGGTGGCCATGAGCGGGCCACTGCACTCCAGCCTGGGTAACAGGGTGAGATGCCAACTCAAAAAAAGAAAGAAAGAAAGAATATAGGGAGGTTGTGGGTCTCTCTAAGTGAAAAGATGAGAAGGCTATGAGTCCGTCTTGAGGAGATGAGGCTATAAGTCCCTTTCAGTGAGGAGATGGGGAGGGTATGAGTCCCACTCATTGTGGAGTTAGGGAAGATGTGATTCCCTCTCTGAGGAGATAAGAGGGTATGAGTCCCTCTCAGCGAAGAGATGGGGAGGGTGTGAGTCTCTCTCAATTAGGAGATGAAGTGGTTGTGAGTCCCTCTCAGTGAGGAGATGGAGACGTCATGAGACCCTCTGGATGAGTAGATGTGAAGGTCATAATTCCTCCTCAATAAAAAAAAGAATGAGGTGGTGAGTCCCTCTCCATGAGTAGATGGGGAGGGTGTGAGTTCCTCTCAGTGAGGAGATGAGGAGGTTGTGAGTCTCTTCAGTGAGGTGATAGGCAGAATATGAGTCTCTCACAATTAGGAGACAAAGAGGTTGTGAATCCCTCTTAGTGAGGAGATGGAGACGTCATGAGTCTCTCTCAGTGAAGAGATGGGGTGGTTGTGAATCCCTTGAGTGAGGAGATAGAGAGTGTGAGTCTCTCTCAATTAGATGAGGTTGTGAGTCCCTCTCATTGAGGAGATGGAAACGTCATGAGTCCCTCTGGATGAGGAGATGTGAAGGTCATAATTCCCTCTCAATAAAAAAATGAGGAGGTTGTGAATCCACTTCAGTGAGGAGACGGGGATGATGTGAGTCCCTCCAAGTTAGAATATGGGGAGGTTGTGAGACCCTCTAAGTAAAAGACAAGAAGGCCGTGAGTCCCTCCTGAGGAAATGAAGTCATGAGTTCCTCTCAGAGGAGATGAGGAGATTATAAGTCACTCTCAGTGAGATGGGAAAGTTGTGAGTCCCTCTCAGTAAGGTGGGAAGGTTGTGAGTCCTTCTCAGTGATGAGATGAGGAGGGTATGAGTCTCTCTCAATTATAAGAAGAGGTTGTGAGTCCCTCTCAGTGAGGAGTTGGAGAGGTCATGAGTCCCTCTCGATAAGGAGATGTGAAGGTTGTAATTCCCTAACAAGAAAAAAAAAGAGGAAGTTGTAAGTCCCTCTCAGTGAGGAGATAGGGAAGTTGTGAGTCCCTTCAGTGAGGAGATAGGGAGGGTATGATTCTTTCTCAATTAGGAGATGGAGAGATTGTGAGTACCTCTCAGAGAGGAGATGGAAGATTGTCAATCCCTCTCAGTGAGGAGATGGGGAAGTTGTGAGTCCCTCTCAGAGAAGAAGTGGGGAGGTTGTGAGTCCCTCTCAGTGAGATAAGGAGGGTGTGAGTCCCTCTCAATGAGAGGATGAAGAGTTCCTCTCATTGAGGAGATGGGAAGGTTGTGAGTCCATCTCTGAGGAGGTAGGATGTTGAGGGTCTCTCTCTCAGTAGATGGGGAAGTTGTGAGTCCCTTTCAGTGAGGAGATAGGGAGGGTGTGAGTTCCTCTCAGGGAGATGGGGAGGTTGAGTCCCTTCAGTGAGGAGAGAGGGAGGGTGTGAGTCTCTTTCAATTAGGAGATGAAGAGGTTGTGAGTCCCTCTCAGTGAGGAGATGGGAGTTTGTGAGAGAAAAGGTGGGAAGGTTGTGAGTCCCTCTCAGTGAGGAGATGAGGAGGGTATGAGTCCCTCTCAATGAAAGGATGGGGAGGCTGTTAGTCCCTCCCACTGAGGAGATGGGAAAGTTGTGAGTCCATCTCTGAGGAGATAGGATGCTGGGGTGTCCCTCTCTCGGTAGATGGGGAAGTTGTGAGTCCCTCTCAGTGAGAAGATAGGGAGGTTGTGAGTCCCTCTCAGTTAGGAGATGGGGAGATGTGAATCCCTCTCAGTGAGTAGGTGAGGAGTTTGTGAGTCCTTCTCAGTGAGAAGATGGTAAGTTTGTGAGTTCCTTCAGTGAGGAGATGGGGAGGTTGTGGATCGCTATTAGGAGATGAAGAGGTAATAAGTCCCTCACAGTGAGGAGATAGAGACATCATGAATCCCTATTGGTGAGATGTGAAGGTCATGACACCCTCTCAATAAAAAAATAAGGACATTATGAGTCTCTCTCAGTGAGGAGATGAGGAGGGAGTGAGCCCCTCTCAGTGAGGAGATGAGAAGGGTGTGAGTCCCTCTCAGTGAGGAGATGGAAAGGTTGTAAGTCCTTCTCAGAGAAGAGTTGAAGAAGTTGTAAGTTCCTCTCAGTGAGGAGATGAGGAGGGTATGAGCCTCTCCCATTGAGGAGATGGGAAGGTTGTAAGTCTGTCTCTGAGGAGATGGGATGTTGGGGGGGTCCCTCTCTCAGTAGATGGTGAAGTTGTGAGTTCCTCTCAGTGAGAAGGGGGAGGTTGTGAGTACCTCTCAGAGAGGAGATGGAAGATTGTCAATCCCTCTCAGTGAGGAGATGGGGAAGTTGTGAGTCCCTCTCAGTGAGTAAACAGAGATGTCATGAGTGCCTTTTGATGAGGAGATGAAAAGGTTGTAAATCCCTCAAAAAATAAATTAGGAGTATGTAAGTCCATCTCAGTGAGGAGACAGGGATAATGTGATTTCCTCTCAGTTAAAATACTGGGAGGGGCCAGGCTCATTAGCTCAGTCTGTAATCCCAGCACTTTGGGAGACTGAGGTGAGTGGATTGCCTGAGCCCATGGGTTCAAGACCAGCCCAGGCAACTTGGTGAGATCTCATCTCTACAATAAATCCAAAATTAGCCGGGCGTGGTAGTGCACCTGTAGTTCCGGCTACTTGGAAGGCTGAGGCAGAAGGATCACCTAAGCCTGGGTGACAGAGTGAGACTCCAACTCAAAAATAAAATAAAATAAGGGGAGGTTGTGAGTTCCTCTAAGTGAAATGATGAAAAGTTCGTGAGTCCCTCTTGAGGAGATGATGAGGTCCTGAGTCCTGCTCTAAGGAGATGAGGAGGTTGGGAGTCCTTCTCAGTGAGGAGGTGGGAAGGTTGTGAGCCCTCTCATTCAGAAGATGGGGAGGCTATGAGTCCCTCTCAGTGAGGAGATGAGGAGGTTTTTAGTCCCGCTCAGTGAAAAGATGGAGAGGTTGTGAGTTCCTGTAGTTAGATGAGGAGGGTATGAGTCCCTCTCAATGAGGAGATGGCATGGTTGTGAGTCCGTCTCTGAGGAGATGGGATATTGAGAGTCCCTCTCTCAGTAGATGGGGTGGTTGTGAGTCCCTCTCAGTGAAGTATAGGGAGATTGTGAGTCACTCTCTGAGGAGATGAGGATGTTGTGAGTCCTCTCAGTAAAGAGACGGGGAGGGTGTGAGTCCCTCTCTGAGGAGATGGGGACAGTGTGAATCTCAGTTAGGTGAAGAGATTTTGACTCCCTCTCAGTGAGGAGACAGAGACCTCATGAGTCCCTCTTGATGAGGAAATGTGAAGGTTATAATTCCCTCTCAATAAAAAAAAATGAGGAGGTTGTGAGTCCCTCTCAATGAGGAGACAAGGGCATTGTGGGTCTATCTTAGTAAAAAGATGGAGACATCATGAGTCCCTCTTGATAAGGAGATGGAATGGTCATGAGTCTCTCTCTGAGAAAATGGAGACGTTGTAAGTCCCTCTCCATAAGATGTGAAGGTTGTGAGTTCTTCCTAGTAAAAATGTAAGTAGGTTGTGAGTTCCTCTCGATGAGGAGATGGGAACGTTGTGAGTCCCTCTATGAAGAAATGAGGGGGTTGTGAATCCCCCTCAGTGAGGAAATCAGGAGGTTATCTCAGTGAGGAGATGGGGAGTGTGTAAGTCCCTCTCAGTGAGGTGATAGGGAAGTTGTGAGTTCCTCTCTGAGGAGATGGTGAGGTTGTGAGTCCCTCTCAGTGAAGAGATGGAGAGGTTGTGAGTCCCTCTCTGAGGAAATGAGGAGGTTGTGAGTTCCTCTAGGTGAGGAGATGGGGGAAGTTGTGATTCCCCTCAGTAAGGAGATGGGGACGGTGTGAATCCACCTCATTGTGGAGTTGGGGAGGGTGTTAGTCCCTCTCTGAGGAGATGGGGAGATGTGAGTCCTTCTCAGTTTGGAGATGAAGAGGTTATGAGTCCCTCTCAGTGAGGAGATGGGGACCTCATGAGTCCCTGTCAATGAGATGTGAAGGTTGTAATTCCCTCTCAAAAAAAATGAGGAGGTTGTAAGTCCCTCTCAGTGAGGAGACAAAGGTGTTGTGAGTCCCTTTCAATTAGGAGATTAACAGGTTGTGAGTCTCAGTAAAAATATGGAGACATCATGAGTCCCTCTCCATGAGGAGATGGGATGGTCATGAGTCCCTCTCTGAGGAAATGGAGAGGTTGTGAGTCCTTCTCCATAAGATGTGAAGGCTGTAAGTCCTTCCTAGTAAAAATGTCGTTAGTTTCTTTCAATGAGGAGATGGAAAGGTTGTGAGTCCCTTTCAGAAAGGAGATGGGGAGGTTGTGAGTCCCTCTCAGTGAGGAGATGGGGAGGTTTGAGTCCCTTCAGTGAGGAGATGGGGAGGATGTGAGTCTCTCTCAACTAGGAGATGAAGAAGTTGTGAGTACGTCTCAGTAAGGAGACAGAGACGTCATGAGTTCTTCTTGATGATGAAATGGGAAGGTGGTAATTCCTTCCCCCCCCCAAAAAATGAGGAGTTTGTGAGTCCATCTCAGCAAGGAGATGGGGATGATGTGAGTCCTTCTCAGTTAGAATACAGGGAGATTGTGATTCCAAGTAAGCAGATGAGATGGTTGTGAGTCCCTCCTGAGGAGATTTGGAGATTGTGAGTCCCTCTCTGAGGAGATGAGGAGGTTGTGAGTCCCTCTCAGTGAGGAGATGGGGAGGGTGTGAGTCCCTCTCAGTGAGGAGATGGGAAGGGTGTGAGTCCCTCTCATTGTGGAGTTGTGAAGGGTATGAGTCCCTTTCTGAGGAGATGAGGAGGGTATGAATCCCTCTCAGAAATGTGGAGGTTGTGAGTCCCTGGAAAGCTAGAGAGCCATCCACCCTGTTTGTCTGAGTCCAGGGACACCTCCTGGAGGCAGTAGAGTTGGGCTCATTCCTTCCTGGGCTTCAAATATCACCAGTGTCTACCCTTTGCTTGGCCCCATCTTGACACAACACATGGGTTAACTGCCTCAACCCTCACAGAAGCCCTTGCAGTAGGCGTTATCCGTACCCCAACCTTGTATGTGAGGAAACTGAGGCTAGGCACCCTCCCTCCTAGATACCAGCTTCCCTCACTTCCTCATTTTCTTTAGGAGATTACTAAGGTGCTTGTTTGCTGCAGACCTCACCCAGCCTCATCCACCCATCACTCCCCACCACCACTCTTGCCTCCTGCCATGTGCTTGTCACCTACTAATATGTCATCCACGCACCAATTTTGCTGCAAACCTGGCTTCCTCAGGAGAGCATTTTGTCTGTCATGTGCTGTTCCCCTCCGTCCATCCAGCAGCAGGAACAGCATCTTGCAACCAGCAGGTGCTCAAGAAGTTTTCATCGGCAAGTAGAGGTCAGGTCATTTGTCCCAGTCACCACTTTTTAATGGCAGAGCTGGGTTCCAACTCTGGTCTCCCATCCAGGGTTCTCTTTTTTCTTTTTTTCCTTTTTTTTTCAGAGACAGGGGCTCGCTATGTCACCAGCCTGGTGTGGAGTGGTACAATCATAGTGTACTGTAGCCTCGAACTCCTGGGTCCTAGTGATCCTCCTGCCTCAGCCTCCTGAGTAGCTAGGACTACATGTGTGAGTCCCATGACCACTGACCAGGGTTCTAGGTGATCACACCTGACCTGGGACATTCTTCTCTGATTAAGACACATGAAGGCATCTTGATGGCCCAGCATCCACACTGCTAGATGAAGTGTCCTGGGCGAGGTGAGCTGGGAGCCTTTTTATCCCTGAGCTCAGTCAGGAATGCCAGGTCTTCTGGGAACCTCCCATCTGACTCTGCTGCAGCATCACAAATGTCACTGACCCTGGTCTGGGTGTCGGAAGGAAAAGACACCCTTTGCCTCTTGTGTTTCTGGTGAGGCTAGCCAGCCCTAGGACCCTCCCAGCTAGAGGTTGAAGGGAGGACACAGAGGCTCTAGATCCCCAAGCAGCCCTTCTTTTTTTCTCCTACAGGGTAGGGGATATTGAGAGGCAGGCAACAGGCGCACACAGGTCTGTGTGTGTCCCTGGCTGTGCCCCGCTCTCTCAGAATCTGGGCCAAAATCTTGTCCCTGCAACTGCTCCTTCCAGGGCCCAGGGTCTCCACCCAAGACTGTCATAGCGTCCCCCATGCTGGAGGCCCAGGGAGGGAGGTGGATGCGGAGGAGGGGTTGAGGGAAGCAGAGGTTTTTGGGGCATCTATCTTGCCAGAGCCCCCCAGTTCTGGGAGGAAGGTCTGGACCAGAAAGAATAAAAGGAAATCCTTAAAGCAATGACCTTCAGGGAGAGCAGCCACATTTTACCTTGAAAACTGCAGAACTGAAAGCAGAGTCTGTATAGACAATGCAAATGATATGCAAACACGAATGCAAATGGCCCAGGGCAGCATCAGGATGCCTTCCTAGGTCCATGGCTCTGGAGGGCAATTAGGGAGGGGTCCAGGACACTGGAGACCTCAGAGGGAACCAGGGCCCGACTCCTGAGCACTGAGGAGCTTCCAAACTGTCTAGCCCCACAGCATGCTCACAGACACACACAGAGAGACACACAGTCACTCAGAGACAGAAAGTGTACATCCAACCCAACACACAGACACACAGGCTTGCCTGCACACCGTCCACACCACCACTGAGAAACAAGTATGCAATAAAGGCAAACACACGTACACACGTACAGAGAAACACACCAACACAGACATGCACACACCCACACGACCTCACTGCACTCAGAGAATGAGGAGTCTGGCTGCACTGAGCACAGACTCTGCACCAGGCATGGTACAGAGACATGAAACATTCACTCAATCTCCACAGAGCAAGGTAGGAAGTGGGGTGACCATCCTGATACTCACTGACTGGGGAGAGGCGGCCAGAATGTCCTGTAAGCCCAGCCTCACCTGATAAGCTGCCAGAGGAGCGCAAGGCCCAACCGGACCGCCAAGGGCTGCGGCTCCCTCTGCCACCCCACAGAGCCTTTCGGCACTAGTGCGACAGTCACCATCACCTCCTGTCTTCCACTTGCAGGACCTCCATCTGTCCCCAGAGACACTGAGCTGTCTCCCTCCTGCCCTGTTGCCACCCTGGCCGGAGGCGACTATGCGAGGCGACCTCACATTAATTCTGCCTCCGTATAATTGAATTTGGAAATCTCCTGGGGAAGGAAGGAAATTGTTTATTTCAAACCGAACAGGATCCGAGGCTGGATTTCAGGCGCCAAATGTCTCTGGGTGAATGATAGAAGAACGACTCTTCCCCAGAAGCATGGGGGCTTTCAACCCACCCTGGCCACCCCCTGCACATGCAGAAACAAAGGCGCCTTTCAGGGCACAGAACCGAAAAGGCTCCTCGTTTCCGGCCTCAACGCACGTGTCACGGTGGCAAGTCGCCCACCTCTGGACTATCTCATAGCGTGAGGGGCAGGACTCACAGTTCCCAAGGCTGCTTCCCCCTCCCACCTGCCTGCTCCGGCCTGCTCCCAGGACCGGCCGGAGGCCAATGTGCCCCACAGTGTCTCCCAGAACCGTCCCCTAGCCTATCCTAGAGGAGCCAAGCCCTGGCCCCAGGCCAGGGAGGCAGGACACCAGACCCAGGTCTGCCTACTCTCCACCCACCCAAGACTTCCAAGATCCAGAAGGGAGGTAAGTGGGGGCAGTGACAGCCTTCAGAGACGAGACCACACTGTCGGAAGTGAGCCCCGGAGAGCTGCAAAATGCCAAACTGTTGATTCTGAGTGCATTTTAGGGCCTCAGACTCCAGTTCTCAATTAATATTCATGGTGCTGGCATGCCATTTATTTGCATATGTAGATTGTTCCTCGTCCTCTGCAGGAAAAAGAGTGTTTTGGGGTGTTTTTATTGATTGTATTTATTTTAAGCTTGGATGATAAACCAGGCAGGTTAGCAGGGGAAGGGCAGGTTCCAAGGACAAGAGCGGGTCTAAAATCATTTTTGCTCGCAGGCAAGTTTGGTCCTAGAGAGACGAGGGGTGTTACCTCTGCTGTGACCTGCAGAATCAGTCCCAGAACAGCACTATGAGCCACACGCAAAGCCCCCACCTCAGGAAGCACAGCTTCCATGGGCCCCACATAAGCCTCTATCCCTGTCCCTCGAGGTCACTATCCAGAGGTGAGTGTCAGGTTTGGGATGTGGCTTGGAGCATGTCACTTGGATGCGCTAAGCTCCTGTTTCTGAGGATGATAACCGGTTCTCCAACACTGGTGTAAGACACAAACCAGAAATAAATGCACCCGAAAGGTGCTTACTAAATTGTGATGCCTAACTGTGCTGGTCCTTGTCACAGTCCCACCCTTGTCTCTCCCACTGTCAACACCATCTTTTCCTCCCAGGATCCTGGAGGGGAGACTGTCCCAAGCACTGTCATCCGAGGCCTTCTGGAGACTTGAGAGCCATTGTGACGTCCTCTCCTGCTCTTTGCTGAATAACATGTCTTCTCTGCACCGAATAACACATCTTAACTGCTCCACCAGAGAGCTTGGCATCTATGGTGAGAATCCAGAGGGTTCTGAATGACTCCAAAGTCCTGGGGATGCAGCAGCGGAGGGGACAGTGGGACAAGAGAACAAAGGGCCTGGGAGGGCAGGCTGCCAGGGCTCAGGAAAGCCCGGAGGACATGTGGAAGAGAGGCCTGGCCACCCTCCCCTCCTGCCAGTCACCTGGCCCCTCCCGACCCCACTTCCTCATCTGTAAAATGACAAGAATCCCAACCTCACAGTGTTACTACAAGGCCTCACAGTGTTACTATAAGGCTGAGTTAAAACTGTTCCTTAAAACACCTAAGTAGTGACTTATTAACTCAATAGGTGCTCTTTACCGATGCTGTCTACAACGCCGGCTACAGAGGACACATGCCCACCCTGCATCTTGGATCCCAGGGCCTCAGGTCCAAGTGGGGCAAGAAGATCATCACTACACATGTCAGTCAGTGACCCTGGCAGAGTGTCAAGCCCAGACTCGTGGCGGGGCAGTCACACTACTGACGCCAGGGTGCAGGTTGATGCTTCGGATCACAGTGGGCCCTGCGGTTGAGGAGGCCCACCAAGGATGTGGGTCTAACCCTGGATGGGACGGAAAGGGGAGTTGGGGCTAAACATGGGGACAAGCAGGACTGGAAGCTGGGTTGGTCTCAGTGGGTTCCGGTGGGGGAAGGTGGGAGGTAGGACATAGGCAATGTGGAGACACCCTGGCGTCTACAGGAGGAGTCGGGGCTCCATCCGGTGAACACCACTGAAACAACACAAGGGAACCAGATGATGAAATGAGGCTTTAGGATGGCTTGAAGGAGGCAGGGACGGAGGTTGGAAATGCGGCCGTGGTTGCCGGGCTCCGTGCCACCTCTGTCCCAGAAGTGACAGAGCCCCCTGAAACTGCCCTGGGACATGCATCCCCACACGCTATCCACAAGGAGGATGGAGCAGGAGCAGCCGTCACCCAGCGGAGGTGGAAGGATCCTGGGCCAGGGCTGCTCATGAGAAGGGAAGGCAAGGCAAAGCTGAGGAAGACACAGGAGGGCTGTGCTGGGGATGCAGGAGTGGAGGGCGGCATGGGGACACCAAAGATCACCAAGGTTTGGGCCCAAGCATCTGGGAGGGTCCTCCAGCAGCCGAATGAAAAGTCCAGAGGGGAAGACAGGAGACCAACCCCGTGAAGGCAGCTGTGCACCCAAGTACTAGTGACATCTAGTCTGAGGGAAACGTAGTGGAGGAGTGAAGATTGTTCGTCGAGGCCTGGCAAGAAAGCCCCTCTGGCCTGCCTTCCGGAGCCCTGCTGCCACATCTGCACTATCAGAGCCACCCTGATTATAGAGGCAAGGCCTCGTCCTGGCTTAACGGTCCCATTTTACCACTGAGAGAAGAAAAGCAAGAGGAAGCCAATGGAGCAGAAGGGTTCATAAAGTATCCTAGTACACACCAGGGTCCCAGCATGCAGCGGGAACTGCCTCCTCCAGGAAGCCTTCTGTGACTACTGTAGCCCCCCTCACACCATGCTCCTCCTCTGATGGCTGGTCTGCAGGTCATAATGATTTACACTTCAGCTCCATTCTCTACTTAATGACCTAGATAAACTAATCCTCACGTGTGGCCTACACTGGACTACACAGTCTATGGTTCAGAGATCACCTTCTTTTGTACCAGTCATGTGATTACTGAGCTAAATCAGACTTCTCTTCCTAATAAGTCCCCATTGTTCAGATGAGTAAACTGAGACACAAGAGATAGAATACTGTGCCCAGGGTCACAGGACTTAGAAGAAGTGGAAAGAGAACTTGAACCCAGGTCTTGAGCTCCAGGAAAGCACTGTTAGTTGTTCCTTTCTCCCTTGCAAGAGCATCTTTCTTTTGCTCCTCTCAGGCCCAACCCACAAGCAAAGGTTGTTCCACGCCAGTGACAGGAGGTCCTTCCCTGACCTGGTTGGTTTAGGTGGGACATGTGATAGGAGTTCCTTCTCTGCCTTGGTTGGCTTAGGCGGGACATGTGGCTCACAACTCCAGCCCATAAAACACAAGAGAAGGCTGGCAGTGGTGGTTGATGCCTGTAATTCCAGCACTTTGGGAGGTGGAGGCAGAAGGAAGGTCTGTGCCCAGTAGGGTGAGGCTGCAGTGGCCGGGAGCAAGCCACTGCACTCCAGCCTGGGTGACAGAGTGAGACTTCAACTCAAAAAAAAAAAAAAAAGACACAAGGGAAGGTCCACCAAGGGTCTCTGGGAAAGGCTCCCTCCTCCCTCTTCCACCCATGCACAAGGTTGTGAGGGTGTAATACCTGGAGCCAGTGCAGCCAGTTGTGACTTTGAGGGCAGGGCAGAAGAGAAGCGTCCAGGTCATTGGGGATGCTGTGGAACTACCAAGGAACCAGCCTCAGACAGACCAGTCAGCCCCCTAGTGACAGGAGGTGCTGAGTTCCTCATGGTGGCATCCCCCAAGTGTGGGTCATCTGTCAAAAGAAGTGCTGAGGGCTTCTGTTGCCATGGATACCTGAGCTAAGTGATGGCAGACACAAGGAGGCGTCCTGTTCCCTGCCCTCTGGTGGCTACCACAAAGCTGGCGTTCAAGAAGCATCCCACCATACTTGATGAATTCCATGCTCACCAGGCACGGCGGTTGCTCCCCAAAGGTGTCTTCCTTCCCTACGGCCTCAGCCTCACGACCAGGCCATGGTCTCAGCATCACTGGCCAGGGTGATGACACCACGGCACCTCCCCACCTCTGGGGACAAAGCTGGGAGCCAGGTGCTCGAGCCTAGTCCATAGAGACCATCGGCGGAACTCTGCATTGCTAAATATTTGTTCTTTGAAATGTCTTTCTCAATTAGATCTCACCCAAATGTTTGAGAGTCAGGCTGAATTCCAACTTCCTGCTCCAAACAGACATGTTGAGCCTGCATAATTACTGCAGCCAGCTTTATTTGCTATAAAAACATGGATTTTAGATGCTCAGGTGTTTTGGATTTATGCTGGCCCT
>CAUYQG010218418.1:0-10320 GCA_963574415.1 Tarsius wallacei
AGTCTTTCAGCCCTGTCCTTTCCACTCTGAGTACGAAATTTCTGTACAGACTGAATCTATTCCTAGATCAAGCTAGGCAAGGAATGTCAGGTGTGGCCAGTGTCCTTGGATACCAGATCACCCAACAGATTTAAACCAAAGCAGACCCTGTGTCATACGCCGATGAGCTCATGTTCTAGGACGGACGCGGTGGAAACCACGCGGGCCAGGGGCACAAGCTGGGTGTGTTTCTCAAGAGTATCACCACAGTACAGGGGGAAAAAAGATCTAAACTTCGGCTAGGGAAAACCACTCCACGCTGGAAAGACGGCAAGCACCAGAAGGGAAAGAATAACAGCTCCAAACCCAATCTTCACATTAGCTCACATCTGCTGATTGCTTACAAGGTTTAGGCATTGTGTGGAGCACTTTACAAGCATTATCTCATTTGGAAAATTGAAGGAGGTTGATGGAGAGGCTTAGAGGCTTGACATTTGAGGTCATATATATCCTAAGGCATGCGGTACTTCAAAAAGAGTGGCTAGTGTTTGAGAACTCTTGAGCAAGCATTTGGAAGTGCTATCAACCGTAGAGTTACACAGGTAAAATTGCTAAGTTACCAGCGAACAAATAAAAAAAAGCTTACTTTTGAAAACTGGGGATGCTCTGATGCTTCCAAGAAGAAAGCATGAATTAAGCTCTCTGAACAAGCAGTTACCGGGGCTGACTTGAACAGAACACCTCAATAAAGCTCCAGATGCAAGTCCGAGGACAGACCCCTCATTTCTTCGTGCTGCTAAGACTGAAGGCAAGCAGCAGGAAATGCCTGTCTAAATCAGGAAGGAGTCACCCCTACCAATTGGGACAGTCAGTTTACTGCTAGGAAGGCAAAGACCTGACTTCAGCCCTCAGGTTGCTGAGAAGGCCGGTAAGTGGCCTTTTGCCAGCCTCAAGGGTCAGTTGGCCAAGAAAAAAAAATGCCCATAAAACTGCCAACAAAACTGCCCTTTGATGGACAGTGCAGAAAACAAGGCTACATGCAAAAAGACTGCGATTGGGAAGAAAATCTGTCTTTGCTATTTTCAAGGTAAAGTGAGACATGGCAATGAGGCCCAAGATATGGACTGGCCTTATCACAATAGCAATTCTGATGATGCCTGGTGTGTTGCTTCATGGATTTTTTGACTTCACCATAGAAGAGCTTTTCAGAGCAAGTCCCAAGTGTAGTTTAAAACAGAACCTTTTTTTTTTTTTTTTGAGTTGTGGTCTCGCTCTGTCGCCCAGGCTGGAGTGCATTGCAAGATCACAGCTCACCACAGGCTTGACCTCCTGGGCTCAGGTAATCCTTTGCCTCAGTCTCCTGAGTCTCTGCGACTACAGGAATGTGCCGCCACGCCTGGCTAATAATTTTTTATTTTTTTGTAGAAGCAAGGTCTCACTATGTTGTCCAGGCTGGTCTTGAACTTCTGGGCTCAAGCAATCTTCCTGCCTCGGCCTCTCAAAGTGCTGGGCGTACGGGCATAAGCCACCATGCCCCGCTCAGACAGAATTTATTAGATAGAAAGATATGCCCAATGAACACGGGTGCCTTAAGTGAAAGGACCCATGCTTGCCTTTGACAAGAAGCTTTATATACTTTTACAATCATGCTTAAGTAAACCATGAGCTAAGAGCTCATGGCCTGCAGGTATCTTGTCACAATTTTTTTTTTTTTTTTTTTTTTTTTGAGTTGGAGTCTCACTCTGTCACCCAGACCGGAGTGGCCACTGCAGCCTCGACTTGCTGGGCTCCAGTGATCCTTCTGCCTCAGCCTTCCAAGTAGCCAGAACTACAGGTGCGAGCTACCACGCCCGGCTAATTTTTTTGATTTATTGTAGAGATGAGGTCTCGCCAAGTTTCCCAGGCGGGTCTCGAACCTGCGGGCTCAGGCAATTCACTCACCTCAGCAAACCAAAGCACGGGATTACAGGCTGAGCCACCGAGCCCGGCCTTGTCATGAGTTTTAATGACCATCTCTCAACCTTCTAAGGGCTCAAGGACCTTCTAAATAATGAAAGTTGGGCTTTGCTTAGAACATTATGTCTGTGTTTTGGGTAATTCCCGATTGTTTTTGTGATCTACTCTACCGTTCGATGTACATTCCAGCCTGCAAGGCAGTCGGGTCTGGTATGGCTGGTCAGTTGGGTGGAGGCCGTGCATCAGTAAGAAAGATGTCTGAATGCTTGCCCTATTTTAATTTAAACTGCCTACAAGAAACTTATCTATCTATGTCTAAACTGCATTGAATAACCTGTCTCTTTAGGCATGCAGAGATTTGAGAATATCAGAGTGGAGCTGAAGACAGGCAGGAAGGGCTCTGATGTTTAAGCAGAGCAAGAGAGTTGATCACAAGCAAGTATTACTGCTCAGTGTCTCCAGACCTATCTATACCTGACCCATCTTCCTTCACAAGAAACAGAGGATTAGGGTTTTATGGTTTTAGCACAAAGGTTGCCCTACCCACTGTGGGTAGCATCCCACAGTTCCAAAGTCCTGAGTTTTCTGAAAGAAGGGAAGGGGTGACATGGATGGCCATGGCTGTATGCTTACAACTGGAAGGTAGGACCAAGAAGCTGCATGGATAAGAACTTGCACCAGTTTATGTCAAGTACTTCCTCCACTCTGTGGGCAGTGGGCTGATATCACAGAGATCTGAAGGTTCTCCTCACCCACCCCTGCAGCCTGAAGTCTACAGAAAATAGGCTTGGGAAGAAGCCAAAGGCATCCACTCTTAAGGATGTCCCAACCGGATCACCAAGATGAACTAAAAAATCTTAGAGAGTGCCAATGCTGAAAATAGAAGTTGAGGATAATGTAATTCCCTAAAAACCAATGTTCTTTTTCTGTTAATGGAACTAAGTGATCTCCAGGGAAAATAATATAAAACAGACCTGCGTGACCCTTTTCCCTTTAATGAACAGTTTGCAAAGATGACATTGCTTGGGTCAATGAGATCCCCTGGAATAACTCCTAACTGATAAATGTCCATTTTTGAAGTCTTATGACCTATATGCTTTCTTATCATGGCAGCAGGGGAAATAAATAGGTATAGATTTTAACATATTGGATAGATAAAATAAACCAAACCACACAGTATTTGCCCAAGAATATTTTCATATTAGAAGATCAGTGATTATCAGTGTCCATTTGAGGAAGGGGTTGTCAAAACTCTATTACTGAAAGGAGTAAAAAGAGACCATGAGGCCGGGCTCGGTGGCTCAGTCTATAATCCCAGCACTTTGGAAGGCCGAGGTGAGTGGATTGCCTGAGCCTGCAGGTTCGAGACCCACCTGGGCAACTTGGCAAGACCTTGTCTCTACAATAAATCAAAAATTAGCTGGGTTTGGTAGCGCGTGCCTGTAGTTCCAGTTACTTGGAAGGCTGAGGAGGAAGGATCGCCAGAGCCCAGCAGGTTGAGTCTGTGGTGACTGGGAGCATGCCACTGCACTCCAGTCTAGGTGACAGAGTGAGACTCCAACTCAAAAAAAAAAAAAAAAAGACACCATGAAATAATCTGAGTATAATTCCTTTTTTTTGAATTGGAGTCTCTATTGCCAAAGCCGGAGTGCAGTAGCACTCCACTGCAGCCTCTACCTGCTGGGCTCTAGTGATCTTTCCACCTCAGCCTTCCAAGTAGCTGAAACCACCATGACCAACTAATTTTTTCATTTATTGTAGAGATGAGGTTTCGCCAAGTTGCCCAGGCTGGTCTCAAACCCCTGGGCTCAGGCAATCCTCTCTCCTCCACCTCCCAAAGTGCAGGGATTATAGGTGTGAGCCACTGTGTCCGGCTGAGTATAATTTCAAGTGGAAAAATTTGGAAGTGGAATGATACGCTTCTGGGTCTAGATGTTATTAACAAGTATGCTTTAAAAATAACATATAATGCTATACAGTGATAAGAAAATAACCAGAGTTGATGGAGGGACTCTACACTGGCACTTCTCAAACTTCTGTAATGCTAATGTATTACCTTCAGCGTTTTTGCCATATCCTTGTACTTACTTGATGTTTTTCTTTAAATGGTGTGCACTTTAAACTTACATATACTTTCTAAAGGAGAAACTTTTTATCATGACTGCTAAAAGAAAACCAATATCACTTGCCATCGATAGGCGGTAACAATAAAGGCAGGTACTTACGTAATAAAAACCAAAACAGTGTTATAAAACTCTAGGTAGACACTATTACAAGCCAAAGGTTCTCAGCCTGAGGCCTGCTCTCTCTTTAAGAAAGGGAGATTAGCAAGTGATAGACATTCAAGGACCAGAGGGAAAATTTCTTTTTTAAGTAATGGGCAGGAGTGTAAGAGAATTAGAAAGGAAATAACAGTTTCACTACGGGAGTCAATGCCTTTTTTTTTTTTGAGTTGGAATCTCACTGTGTCTCCCAGGCTGGAGTGCAGTGGCATGCTCATGGCCACCACAGCCTCGACTTGCTGGACTCAGGCGATCCTTCCGCCTCAGCCTTCCAAGTAGCTGGAACTATAGGCGCGTGCCACCATGCCCAGCTATTTTTTTGGTTTATTGTAGAGGTGAGGTCTCACCAATTTGCCCAGGCTGGTCTTGAACCCCTGGGCTCAGGCAATCCTCTCACCTCGGCCTCCCAAAGTGCTGCGATTACAGGCGTGAGCCACTGCGCCCAGCCCTCGGTGCCATTTAATGTTAATGTCTGGGTACTACTGATAATCGTTTCCAGTCATTTTGGTCCAAGTCATTACTTGTGTCCTGTCTACTGTGGGAAACACAGGCCTTGAGCCTCCCAAGATGATGTAAACCTCATCCACCCTGAATAGAGTAGAAACAAGATGGGAAATCAGGAAAAGAAGGTATTTTTCAATGTCTAAAAGACAGATTAGGAAAATTAAGAAACAGAAACAAAGCAGGAGCAAAAGACACACAGGCTTAAGGCAAAAACCTAAAAGGAGTTGAGAGAATAAACTTAATGTTGGATGGTGAGGATGCGGAGAAAAGGGAACACTTCTACACTGCTGGTGGTGGGAATGCAAACTAGTTCAACCTCTGTGGATTGTGGTGATTTCTAAAAGAACTAGAAACTGTCCTTCCATATGAGCCCCCTACTGGAATATACCCAGAGGAACTCAAAGCATTCTACAAAAAAGATGCCTGCACATGCATGTTTATTGCAGCACTAGTCACAATAGCAAAAACATGGAACCAACTGTGCTGCCCATCGAAACTGGACTGGATTTTTAAAAATGTGATACATATACACAAGGGAATATTACACAGCCATAAAGAAGGACAAACATGTGGACTTCACAGCAATTTGGATGGATTTAGAATCTATACTACTCAGTGATCCATCACAGAAACAAAGAACACAGTACCACATGTTCTCACTCATAAGTGGACCCTGAACATTTACCATAATATCATAAGAAAGGAATTGGCAGTAGTGGGATACTGCTGGTGGGGGGTGCGGGGGGGGGGGGGATGACACAACATCGATAAGGGTGCCTGATCTCAAACCAGGCAAAGTGGGGACCAAAGGGAGGTCCACACTTTACCTGTATGATATCCACTTGTATATTTAATCCTGAATTTTGCCCCACATCTTTAAAATAAAATATATGTATATAAAAGAAGGAAAGTAAGCAAAGAACTAACAAAAGGAAGAAGCAAAGCTAATTAAAGACTGAAAGTGGATATAAAGTGACATCACCTCCAGTCAAGATAAGCATGAACAGAAAAGCAGAAAGCCATCCAAATAAGCACATGGGCTAAGGATGTAGGCCACGTCAACTGTTACTCATTGACCTCTGTGCTTGAGGGAAGATGGAGGAGGTGTGAGAGAGACAGCTGACACCTCTGTTTGTGCATACTGAGGTCATCCCATGACTGAACCAGCTGGCTGATGTAACAGCACCAACTGGAGAGTCAAGTCTTTCAACTACTTTGAAACAAACACATGCTTCACTTTCTCATGGGGGAAGAGAAAACAGGAATTTGTCCAGCTGAGTTTTACTTCTCAGTTAGCTCTTTTGCATGTGGAATTTGAATTGCCCGTCACTTAATTTGTTTTTCTAGAAGGTAATAAAATGTAATGTATCACTGTAGGTTCAGTGGCCAGAGAGAGTGATAAAATTTCAAACCCAAAGCATTGGTATTCCGTACGTTTAGCTGTTCCTCTATGTAATCTAGTTTACAGCCACTTGGGGCTCCTGTAGTTGCCATTTATGCCTCAGAAAATAATTTTTAATGATTGGGGCAGGGTAAATAAATAGAAGGCCAATAAAGCTCAAGGAAAAGCTATGCTTAGATCACACCAGAAGCTACACATATGCTAACTAACGTAAAACTGCTTTTCATTGCTTTAAAAATTCCACCATCTGGTTTGTAACAGTGACTCAGGCATAAGAAACATAAACATGCAATACTATAATTAATCTAGATCATATAAAATTTATAAATATACTTTTAAGCTTCAAAATGGTGTTTCTCCAGTACTGTTCCAAATGTGGTTTTCTGAATGTTCAAAGTTCCTTTTCATTTTGGTTTGTTCTCACATTGACAGAATGAAGTGGGAACCATATTTATGATAAGACTTCCTAGATTTTAATGTAAAGTAATTTTTAAATAACACTTCGCATTTGTGCAGTATATTATAGTCTATGGAGTATTTTCACATACCTAACTTATCCCCAGCAACCTTCGCCATGACCCTGTGAGGCAAGTAGACTTTACAGAGGAGTTAACAGGCTCAGCAAGATTAAATGACTCGCTCAAGCCCACACAGCCAGTAAATGAAGCTGACATTTAAAATGAGCATGTGTCAAAGCTGGTATATTGCCAGGGAGGAGAAGCAGGCTCTGTCCTCAGAAACCTCACAAGTGACCTTACTACATTGAGTCCCCAGGTGGCATGATCTGTCCCTAGCTTGTCAATGTTCCAGAACATCTCTCTCAAAGCCAACTGAGGCACCCTGACCAGACCTGAAGGAGACGGAAGTCTAAACCAGAAGGCTGATTTATTTATTGTGAGAAACATTACTGTCATGTGAACCAGACAATGCAGTTGCTGGTACAACAAGCGTACTCTCTCCCTGTAGACAGAATTACATGGGATGACAGGTTGCAACCATAAGATTGAATAATGGGCATGGAGGTAGGGTGGGAGGCAGATGCCAAAGAGTGGGCAAGGAGGAAAAATGGCGTGTAGTGATACTTACAATGTGCCTATCATGACCAGTTTCATTATTACTGGTACCTACTATCTTCATCTGTCTCGTTCTAAAAAGGAGGAAATTTAGACACAAAAAGATTAATTAATTTACCCACACATTTGTTTGATTTCATTTCTAGGTACTGCTCTTGGGCTGATGCTCTCCCCCTTGAGCTAGAAGCTGCTCGATCTATAATAATTACAGCAACCAAAAAAAGAAAAAGAGAGAGAAAAAAATCTTATCTAGTAGGTTGGGGCAAACAACTAGCAAGGTGCAGATCTTTTCTGCCCACAAAGTATACATAAAACTTGAAGGAATGATCTAGAAATCTTACATTTAGGACCAGGTAGATTCTGTTTGAGTCTTGGCTCCTTGACTGGCAGCACCAGTACATTTATGTTATGAATGCATTTAAGTGATACCCTCTTAAATGTAGCCCTCTCTATAGGTGGTCTTATATAACGGAGTCAGGCAAGAGGTGGTCCTGGACTTGAATTTAACCTGGACTTGAATTGAAAGTTTTCAACAATTTTTAAAGAGTGTCATAAATAGCTATTACAAATATTAAATGTGATGGGCAGTAACAGGGGACCCTTCTCCCTTCTCCCTCTGCAATTTTATAGCTTATACATTCATTTTTAGAGGTTTAAATGTATCATCTCTTTACAACTCTGTAGGTTTTAATTATCAAAGCAGTTACATCAGTTTTTACCAAAAGCAGTGACCTTATTTTATAACTGAAACAAAGCCCAAAGCTTGGTCTCAGCAGCAGGCAGTTAATAGGTCATTGCATAAAGATTTATGTATACTTTGTGGAGAGAGAATTTCAAATAGGGTAAGTTTAACTTATGGATTTACTATCTTTCATTCCTTTAGGCAAATTAGGGTTTACTTCAATTAAAAGCTATATCCTGGCTAAACGGTGCTTGTTTTTATGAAAACTCCAAAAACTACTACTGTTCAACAATATAGAGAATAATAAACTAATCTTAATATACCTGCAGGAGAAACTAATCTTAACATACCTGCAGGGGAAACAAAAACAACCACCAAGTTTTGTTTGAGCATAAAGGTAGCTTCATTGTGTGACTAGAGAAACAGGCAGTGTTTCATAATTTTATTTATACACCTGACATAAGAAAATATTTCTCCAAAGTGAAAGCAAAAACTAGGGCAGAAATAGCTGGATGTTAGAGCAGAGTGGGTATGCGTGTAGGAGAGGGCAGGGGACGTGCTATTATTTCTTGGATTTAGCAATATCAATATCAATCTATCTTCTAGCTCATTTTGCCTGTGAGAGTCTTTGGGGGAAAAAAATCAATGATTAAAATTCTCATCCTCTGTACCCGTATTCTCACACCCGCCATCCTATTCCCGAAATATTCTGTTGCCAATGCCTTTTCTGTGATCCTTTCTTGTGTGGGTTTTCTCTCCGGAATAACAGCTAAATCAGGAAAAGGTCTTGAGCACAGCTCACTGCTTCAGTGACTACCTTGAGGCAGCTGGGGACTGACAGTCTCAGACCCCGACCAGTTGCCACAGATGCAATTGCCTTGAAAAGCAAATTCTCTTCTCTGCTAACTTCATGCAGAAAAATGAAAATGGGAAACGCAGTGATATTTTATTGCATTTTTTTTCCTGCTCATTCTAGGAAATAGAACCAAGGGAACGTACGATTGGAATGAAACGTGGTTTTTCTTAGCAAATAAACATTCCACGTGCAGAATCAGTTCCAAATGTGGTTTAGAGAGTATTCTCAACAACATTAAATGGCCATTCTTCATCTTCCTATCTGTGAGGGGCTGGGATGGCAGCAAAGGGGGAGTGTGGAGCGTAAACGGTTGACAGAGAACAGGCCTCATTATGCTCTTTTTTTTTTTTTTGAGTCGGAATCCTACTCTGTCGCCCAGGCTGGAGTGCAGTGGCCGCCACTGCAGCCTCAACCTGCTGGGTTCAGGCGATCCTTCCACCTCAGCCTTCCAAGTAGCTGGAACTACAGACATGCACCGCCATGCCTGGCTCATTTTTTTGCAGAGACGAGATCTTGCCAAGTTGCTCGGGCTGGTCTTGAACCCCTCGACTCGGGCAATCCTCTTGCTACAGCCTCCCTAAGTGCTGGGATTACAAGCTTGAGCCACTGTGTCTGGCTTATGCTCATTTTTAAAAATAGCATTCACATGGATATGAGCTTTATAAATTATAATTTTGTCATTATAGAGAAGTATCCTTTTCAGCACGTTTGGGATGAGGGATGAGAAAATGTGATTGCTGCGATGCTTTGACATCTCTTAATTAGGACTACTAGAATTTTTGGCAACGCAGGTTATCCATGATCTACACCCTAAAGTTCAGAGTGAGAAAAACACAAGCACAAGTGAAATGGCCATGGCAGCTTGCTACCAAACAGAATTCATGTCATTCAGCCCCAACACGGCGAATGCATGCCCCTGATAACCTGCCTTATTCCTGGCGCTCTTTCCCCTCATAAGTTCACACCGTCCGTTAGTCGTTTCTTGCATCTCCTGAGCGGCTGTCTCCTCAGCGAGGGAGCTCTCTGGGGCCCCATGCTTAAGCGAGCAGAGAGGGGAGATACCCCTATGCCATCCTGCCGTGTGATCACTGCATTCTCTTCACTGCGGGAAGGGCAAGGGCCTGTCTCCCTGCAATCCAGATGTCATGTGAAGCAACAGTAAATATCGCCCGGATTAATAGCAGACTGAGAGAGATGCTGCTTAGCACCGGGACTAGAAGAGCTCAGCTTCAGACTGGAAATCAGACTCCAGGATGAGAACCGGAATGACGGGAAGTCAGGCCAGGGGCCAGACCCACCCTGTCAGCGGGAGAGAAGGCTGGCATCTTGGGAGACAAGCTCAGTGCAGTGGTGGCAGACAGGCTGGTTTTCTACAAACCAGTGGATTTGGGCATATTTCTAAACCTCTGCGGTTTCAATGACAGCTCTGAGTTTCATGCTCTCTCAAACAGAAATAACCATGTTCTAAAAATTATCGGAGATAATGTATGTAAATTGCCTGGCACATAGTAAATGCTCAATAAATGTTATAAATTGCCGGGTGTGGTGGCTCATGCCTGTAATCCTAACATTTTGGGAAACTGAGG
>CAUYQG010218423.1:0-17367 GCA_963574415.1 Tarsius wallacei
CACGCCCGGCTAATTTTTTGATTTATTGTAGAGATGAGGTCTTGCTTGCCCAGGCGGGTCTCGAACCCGCGGGCTCAGGCAATCCACTCACCTCAGCCTCCCAAAGGCGTGGGATTACAGGCTGAGCCACCGAGCCCGGCCCTAAATTCTTATAAACCATAATCAATAGGGAATTACTAAATCCAGAAGATCCCAAAGCTTGGGTTGTCTGGATGATGTTGGAGTCCATTTTCACTTTAGAAATTCTGTGATTTCTTAATTTGTCTGTGTAAGTAGATTATTATACTTTGAGAGATGAAAAAATTGAACCCAGTATAAAATTCCACTAACAGATATGTCTTGGACCTAAATCTGAAAGCTAAAATAATGCCAGCACCATAAAAATGCAGACATAAAGATGCAAGCGAATGCTCACCTGGTCAGCAAGTACTGACCACAGAAATGCTTAAAATATAAATATGACTATGCATAATTTTATGAAGCACACTGAGAAGCTGAGCTCTAAAGAATTTTTGTTTTGTTTTGTTTTGCAGCATCAAGACCCCAAGAAGAAATAAACAGTCCTCTCTGGATACAATAATCTGGTGGACAATGTTTTAATTAATTCCCCATTCTCCAACTTCTCCTAAGAAGAACAAGATCAGGGTGGCCCCACAGGAAGCCTGAACTCTGCATACAGCATTGGGGTCTTTATGAAGCATCTTGCTCATTTCAATGATGCACTTCGAATGATCCAACACGTAGATTTTCCTATGACATGAATGAAAGTCATCACACCACAGTCTAAGATGCGGCAAGTAGAGGCCTGACCGTGAAGAATGTGCCCTCCTAGGTGGTTGGCCTGAGTGCTCCCTATTAGGGTGTCTTTGAAGAATTTTAAATAACAAGTGACGAAGTACATCTGAATTTTAGAAAATGTACCCACTAGGCAGCAGTTTGAATATGCGAAGGAAAGCAGAAGACAGACTAGACAAATCGACTGTGGGAAAACAGAGGCAGGGCAAAAAGTCTAAGATCACCACGTGGACCACGACAGGTCAGTGTCCACAGGGTGGCAGTGGCAATGAGATCTTTCCCCTGGACTTTGCAACGTCCCTCTAGTCTGCCGTCTCCCTCCAAGCAGGAACTCAGAACTGCTCCTAAAAGCAGAATGTTTAGGCTGCCTCTGGCTAATTAGGTCTGCAACAATTTTCCTCCATATCTTTAGTTTGGGGTTTTAAATTCTCATGATCGTGCGTGCCCAGCCCCTGAACCATGGATGCTTTAATACGAGCATGGCGGAAAGTCATATTTCTAAAGGTTAAGGCTCTTCTTACATGACCCCCGCTGGAGTTTGGCTGGTAAGAGGCAATTGAAATCTATTTAACTCTCAATTGCTTATGTGTAATTGTGTGAGCAGATCCACTTCTTGAGGTATGAGCCTTGAGTGCCAGCAAGATTCACGCACGTTTGATGGAAACATTTAGTCTCAGAGTATCCCATGTTAATACTTTAAAAGTTAAGACCGGTTTTATGTAGCATAATTTGGTGTGGTGAAGAATGTCAAATGAGGAGAATATTTCAACAGAATAATACTGCAAATGTAATGGGCTCACATTCATTCAGCATAGGATGGAAGCCTTATCAAATCATATATCTAACAAAACAAATATGATGTTTCATTCCCAGTATGATCTGCCTTACTTCAGTTTAGTTTACCTCTCTTCCGTCCCTAACTCCAGAGCCATCTGGGAGATATCAAAACCCAAACAAACAAACAAACAAAAATCAATGCTTGGAAGAGTTGGGCAGTTCTGGGATCCATCCAAATGTGATGATTAACTAAAATAAAAGAGTCATGGCTCCAAGACTTAAGCGACATGTTCAGTATTCCAGCGGGGCAGATGCTATGCTAATAAAAATTTGGGGACGCTTGTTTTGTTTTAAGATCTCCCAGTGCCTATCTAATAATCCATGTAATAGAGGTTTTCATCAGTGGAAAAACTAGGATTGGGATCGTCGTGTGTCCTGCCCTCAATTTCATGGACCTGTGGAAATTTGTTACCAAAGAATCAAGCTGGATGATGTGTTGGATTTGAGAATTTAAATGCTTAAATAACTGAACTAGATTATTTTACCCAGTTAGACAATTTTACTAATGAAAACACGGGGAATTTTAGAACAAATAATCCATTCTTTTGGCAATGAGCTAAATTGCAAGTGCAAAACGCAATTGTGTGTGTGTGTGTGTGTGTGTGTGTTTTCCTGTTTGAGGCACTTAAGGTTATATAGTATAATATGGTTCACCTTTGTCCAAGATCCATGTAGAAGCACAATATCCTTATTTCTAATAAAATCGATTTCTGCTTTATATGTCATTTATTAGATAAAAATATTAATAATCTGTGAACGTTAAACCTCAAATGTGTATGACTTGCTAAACAAAAGAATACAAGAAAAATGAACATCGCTCTTAGCATGATGAAATACACTAGTGTTTTATATCTTTCATAGTTAAATCATATGATAAGTTAATCATATAATTCTAGAAATAGTCGTATACTTGGTTTTTACATGGACTGTGGTCATTTTATTGAACCAGTTGTGGAGGGTTAATCTGTCAATAAACTGACCCCTAAAAACATAAACAATATTATGCACATCTATTGCATAATGTGTCTAGTTTTTGTTCTGAATTCCTAAGACACCATTTCTAAATCCTAGAGATTTCCCAAGTGATACAGTGTCTTTGTCTTTTACAATGAGTTCCTGAGATCATGCCTGACCTTATGCTAATGAGTTGAATTATGGTTGTCCCTTAGTCTAGGGGTGGACTGACTATGTGGCAAAGATCAACCGTGTAATTCAAGGGGTGGGGCTTTGAACCACTTGGTATCAGCCTGACTTCTGGGGAGAAGGAGGAGACTGGAGATGAAGTTTCATGACGTGCAATCATTCGATCAATCATGACTACGTATTAAAATTCCAATAACAGCTATAAACGCCTCAGTGGGTTAAGCTTCGGTTGGTAGTGCATGATTATGTGTTGGCAGGGTGACATGGCCTGAGAGTGTGGAGGCTTTGCATATGGAATCCGGCCTGACCTCATCTTATGACTCTCCTCATTTGACTGCTCTTGATTTGTATCCTTTGGAACAAAACTGGCATTGTAAGTATAGCACTTTGCCAAGTTCTCTGCCTCATTCTACTGAATTATTGAACCTGAGAGGTATGAGAACTCCCAAATTTGTAGCCAGTTAATCAGAATTATGAGTGGACTTTGGATGCCCAAGAACTTGTAGTCGGTGTCTGAAGTGGGAAATGTCTTAAGGAGTACTTTGCCCTCCTTAACCTGTGAAGTCTGTGCGGATTCTGAGTGGTTAGTCTCAGTACTGCATTATAATGTCCTACCATTGCAAGAGGAGATTGTCTGAAATCTATTAAAGGGCCATATCCAGCCAACATCAATACATAATGGAGCAGAACAAGAAACAACAACAAAAAACTACTAGTGATGGCCCTATTGCCAGTGGGAACCTCAGAGTTTATCTCAGTATCACAGTCTGTGACCAGCAGCCTTGGTAAATGCAGTCTTTAAGAAGTTGCAGGTATTCTGGACCAATAAACAGAACTTTCTTTTGGAGGGTGGTCCCCTCATAGTACAGTCTCCTACCACTTTGCAAGTGTTCTAAGAATCCATCGGCATCAGTGTACCAGCTAATCTTGTTGAACAGGCTGTGTTCAGCTTCAGTGAATTTTTTCGGAGATTCTTTTTAATGTATTTACCCATTTCATGGTGGGTGATTTACAAGCGTACCTGCCCACAGCAAGCTGAGTGTTCAGCAGTTTTTGACCAAAACCAGCATGACTCCTATGTCCCATCTTGCCTATTCACCCAATGTCACCCTGAGCGACTTTTTTTCCCCCTGTATGAAAAAATCCTCAAAGGGAAACATTTTGCTGATGTGGAGGAGGAGAAACAAAAAAATAAAATGGCAGGAACACAAAAAGGCATCAAAATTGATGAGTTCAGAACTGTTTTGAGTAGTGGAAAATGTGTCTTGATAGGTGTATTGTGTCCAACGGAGAGCATTTTGATGGTTATTGATGTTTACACCTGTAAGAATAAATGCATTATTTTTAATAAACATATTCCAGCTTTTGGAGTCCCCCTTCATACCCAAGCCCCAAAGGAATCAAGACAAATCCGGAGTATTTCACAGAGAAAGGTTTCATCTAAGAATGTTTAGTGCTGTGGACTGAATGGTTTTCCTCTAAAATTCATTTGTTGCAGCCTTCCTCCCCAGTGTGATGGCTTTTGGAGATGAGTTCCTTTGGGAGATAATTGGGAGTAGAGGAAGTCGTGTAGGTGGGCCCTCATGATGAATGAGTGACTGCCTTTGTCACATTGGGCTGTTATAACAAGGATAACATAGACTATTGGCTTAAACAACAGAAATTTATTTCCAATTCTGGAAGCTGGGAAGTCCGAGATGTTGGTGTCAGCGTGGTCAGGTTCTGGTGAGGACCCTCTTTCTGGTTTTATATGGCCATCTTCTTGATGCTTCCTCATATGGTAGACAAAGAGAGTAGGAAAGTTCACTTACGCCTTTTCTTAAAAGGCACTAATCCTATCATGATGTCTTCCCACTAGTGACCTGACTACCTCTCAAAGGTCCCATTTTTAAATGCCATTGCGATGGAGATTAGGGTCTAAGCATATAAATTGGGTGGGGAAACAGTCACTCAGCAAATACATTTCTCCCCCAAATCCCCAAAATTTATCTTCTCACATAGCAAATGCATTCATTCCATTCCAACAGCCCCCAAAATCTTAATTCAATCTAGCATCTACTCTAAAGTCTACTCTCCTCTAAATATCAGCTAAATCATACATGGGTGGGACTCTAGGTATAGAATTCATCCTGATCAAAATTTATCTCCTGTTGTAAAACTATGAGACCAAATAATTATGTGTTTCCAAAGTTTAATAGTTGTACCGGCATAGGCTACACATTCTCATACAGAAAGAGGAGGAAGATATGTGTGGTCCAAAATACTTCACATAGAACCACATAGAACCCAGCAAGCCATATCCCTAACAAGGGAAATCTGATTTCATTAAGCAAGAGAACAGAACAATTTTCTGTGTTTAGCTGCTTTGTGGTCCAAGCCCACCAAGAAAGTAATGTCCCCTCAATTTCTCAGTGGGGTGTGACTCACACCACTGCTCTCTCGCGGGCTCTGGTATTGTGTCATGACAACCCAAGCAGACTAACACATTAGGCTATAGAAAGTTTTTCCATTCCTCCCTAGATATGAACTTTGAGAATATGTAGAAGAAAGAAGCTTTGTTACTATTGAAACAGCTTGAAAACACTTTATGTGTAGACTCTACCACATGTGTCATAAGTACTAAAGACGCTGTACCCTACATTGGGAGTCTAAAAGCACTAAGATATAATGCCCCTTGATAGTAGTTCTCACACAGTGACAGACAGATATTAATAAACTATTACCCAAGCAGTTACATAATCCAGAAAACACATAGTCTGCACTGTTTCCCACTGTGATTAAGCTTCAGTCACCAGAGGTAGCTAGCTTAGGGACACCTTCTCTTGAGTGCATCAAGTTTTCATACCCATATTAATTTTCTCTTAATCAGCAAAATTAACTATTTAAAATGGAAATATTATCTCAATGCGTGCATCTTAGAAAAACTAAACTCAAAACTTTGAAACAAAAAGTGATTAGAAAGCAATTGCTAGGATAAGTTTTTGGAACCAGATAACTAATCAGCCAGATGGGAATAAGAACTTGATTATAAATGAAATGGTAATAAACCCTGACTTACTGCATAGCATAGTAGTTACTAAGAAGCCCACCTGTGAAATGTGAGCCACATTGTAGGAAAAGCCAAGAAAATACCCCTGAAACCATGACCTTACAAGCTCTGGACATGTTAAGTTAGAAACCATAATGGAAAGATGACTGCCACCTGCAGTGACTTGATGAACGCAGAGGTAGTGGTCACCTTTGTATCTTTATTTTACTCACCACTCTAGTCCTTTCAAAACTGGCTGATTCATGGGGACTGCCATTATCTTAACTGACAGCCTCACTTGTAGCTGCTATGCTGGGAATATGTAATGTACAATAATGGATCTACAAAATAGATGATAATAATAGACAATAACAACTTATAACAGGCATTGGTGAGAACACATCCCTCAGATCAATAGCTTCATAGCAGGCATCAGAAGAATGCTATGGCAGATGTGATCTTTTCACTTCCTATTAGGAAGAAGTCGAAGCAATTCACATGGAAGAAAATAGTGGGATGCAGTCATGGGACAAACAACAAGATAAATGGATGGTCTTGTCTCGGGCTATGCAATGCCTACATCCTTTGCCACATAGAACCTTGTATGGACTTTCTCCAGAACACTAAACTGCCTCACTATATGATAATATTATATCCGTTAAACACAGAGTGCAAGAAGTAGATTCAACTCTAGATACCCTAGTGAGGCACACAAGCACCCATTATAGAAGATGAAACCCAAAGAACTTCTGATGCTGGCCACATTGTAAAATTGCTTAGGGATTCATTAGAGTGAAAAATTCTGATGTACTTCTCCAAGACAAAGAACACATATCCTACCTCATTCTTTTTACCACTAAGAAAAAGAATTCCATGCTTCCTAGGTCCCTTTGAGTTACAGAGGCAGCACATCATTGAGAATAGCATTCCAGCTCATTTGTAAAATGAGTCAGAAGACGCTCATTTTGAGAAAGAGATAGACCAAGGAAGGCCTCTGCAGTAGTAGTTAAACAGACTGCTCTTGTGTGATATGACCCCAGGGACCCCATATGACTAGAGGTATTTTCAGTAGACAAGATAGCATGTAGTGTATGTGGGAAGCTCCAGTGAGAGAGCAGCAGTGAAGATTCTAGGGTTCCAGAGTGATCACATGTGGTCTATTGCAGGAAACTCTTTGGAATTTGAAAAGCTGCTCTTTGCATGTGCCTAGCCTTAGAAGAGACTGGATGCCTAACCCTGTGGGAGTAAAACTTCTTTGCATTCAGAGTCTTCTATCATGAGCTGGGTATTGTTAGACCCAGCAGCAGGAATCCCTCAAATGAGGACGGTAATCCGTTCAGGAGAAGGTGCAAGCAAGACCACAGGGCACATGCAATTTATATAAACCCATGGCCAGCTCGCGATGAGTAGGCTCAATGCCTTAATGATAACTAAACATGTAATCATATGATGTTCCCACATTCTCAAGTGGTTTTGGAAGATAGAAAAGAATCTTACAGTGGGCAGAGTTTCGGATAGTGTTCAACTAGGTGTGAGAGGAGAAACTGCCTCACAGAAGGACATATGTGTTTTCCTGAGCAATGAGAAATCATTAACCAAGTGTTCGAAGGCCTAGAAAGAATAAACAATGAAGTATCTAGGGATTTATCTGTGACCATGGCCATGAAGCATAAAGATTCCTCCTCTCTGCGACAAGGACTATTCCATGCACCATGGAAACATTAGGGTAGCCAAGAATAAATATCAGCTGACCTTTGCTGAGTTAGCCTGCCCACTTGGTTGGTCAGAGTCTTTGGTGGGTTAACTCTTTAGAAGAGAGATGAGGGTTATACATGAGCCTAACACCACTGGCTCCTTCTCATCAAGGCTGATCTAGTTAATGCCATTGGAGGTTTGACTTTTCAGTAACAAAAATCAACACAGGGCTATGTATGTGACCATCTCTCAGGAAACTACAAATCCATGTAAGCAAGTGGATTTTATTGATCTCTTCCATCCTAGAGGAGGCAATAACTCATCACTACAGAGTTCTGCCCAGGTCCACTAGCTTAGGGCTCAAGGAGTCGTTTTTCATGATGGGATCCTACCTAACAATGGAAAGTCATTCACTTTGCAGATGAGGAGATGTGACCATGGGCATGTGACCATGTTATCCACGGATCCTACCACACACTCCACAAGCCAGGAGGCACTGTCCTGATAGAATGTCGGGACTATCTTTACATGTACATCTAATGTATAGTCTTAGAAATTATGCCCTATATGGAGGTTTAGGGCACTGTAGGACGGCATAACCTGAACCAATGGGCATGATATGATGCCACATGCTGATAGGTGTTTGTTTCTTCTTGGCATGATAGGTGAGAAATAAAGGAAGTGGTTTTTCTCAACGTCACTCTCAATGGTCTGCTTAAGAAGGCTGTGCTTTTTGTCCCCATAGATTTAGGCTTTTTTGGAATAGAGATCCTTGTTCCCAAGGGAAACACACATTCACGCTCAGAAAGTAAGAGTTCCATGAAGTCATAGTTCTGGTAGGTTATGTTCAGCTCATATGCCAGTGCATGGACAGGCATAGAAGGGAATAACTATGTTGGCAATAAGAACTTACTCTCGTATTAAATTAGGAGGTTACTACTATGTTATAAGACAGGGGAGCTATGTCTGGAACTCAGGTGATTCACTCTGGCATTACCTGGTGCTTCAATATCCACTAATAACTGTAAATGGACAGTTGCCGTGATCTGATGATATTAAACTGGAGTCCAGAACCTCAGAAATGAGCCACAGATGGAAGAACGGTAGCATGGGTGGCAGAGGACAGAGCCAACGTATACCAGTTGTGATATTGGGACCAACTGCATCAGCTATCCTACTAGTCTGACTTGTCCCTTTATTTCTCTGTTGTACCTTTTTACTATTTTATTTTATTTCGTTACGGAAAGCAGTAACATATGGAGTGAACTTGGTGAGAGAAGAAGATGAATTTGAAAATTATTGAGTGACTGCAACAGTCACCGAGAGTTTCCTGGATATACCTCTTAGATCTTACCATGTTGTTGTCTCAAACTTACTTCCAATTGTCAATATCTGCGTCTTGGTGTCTGAGAGGTTTATTGGAACCGTGGAAGTCGGTTCTTTCCACATGCCAGAAGTACCAAGAAATAAACACCACTCAAGAACAACCCTTGACCAATGATCGCAGAAGATGGTGTGTCAATACCCTGATTCCCTGTCCCCTCAAGTGGAATAATTTGTGCTGAGTGTTTTTTACTATTTCATAGCATTTACCTATAGAATTAAGTTCTGTTTGTTATCTGTGATACCTAATTTAGTAACTCACCCATTATTGGCTGATTTTGTTTCAATGGATAACTTCCCTACTTTTCTGCTAGTCTTTTTTGCACCTTCCAAATAAACTATTTGTTCTGAGTTTTTGTTTATTTGTTTCTGAATCTGCTTTATAGAGACCCAAATAAAGATTATGTGATTTTCATATGGATAGATGGTGGTTCCAATCATTCTGTTAAGACACACTGGAAGAAAATAATATAAAAATTCTCGATTTCATTTTGCAAATGAGCTTTTGAGTTGCTTGTTGACAGTGCTATATATGTATATGAGTTCAGAGTATAGACAGACGTTCTGGACTGGAGATATATATTTGTGAGTCAAAGTAATTGAAGATTTGAATAATGTTGTCTAGAGAGGAATTATACAGTGGCAAAAAAAAAAAAAAGAGAATCTAGTATTGACTTTTAGAAACTTTGGCATTGAATGGAAGAGGATGGAGCCACAAAAAAAGAGACAGTAGTGAGAATGTGTGGAGAAAAGCAGAGTGTTAAAAGGAAAATAGTATTTTAATAAGGAACATCAAACATTTTATACTACTGAGGTGTCTAATAAACTAAGAACTGAAAATATCTATTGATGTTTAGAAATAATACGATTTTAAGTGTGTGTTGATGCTTTGAAATATTGAGATTGCTGGTAACGCTTGAAAGAGTAGTCTAAGGGGAGGGCAGGAATGAGAATTCAGACTGAAGTAGGTTGTCAAGTGACGGGTCATGCCAGAAACGGGGGCTGTGAGTGTTGATAACTGTTACTAGAAGCTGGGCTGTATGTGGGGAAGGAAAGCTAAGGAAGCCAAACATGAAACGGAAGGGACAATTGTGTGATCCTTTTTGCAAATGTATCTTTGGGACACATTCATCTGCCAACCTGATTTTAAACTATCTATTACCAATTCTTGTTAATATTACTGCCACTTTTTTTTTTTTCTCAGCACCTTGAAAGAGGCCGTATCATTTTTTAACTTTCCTTTACTTCTCACTCCTCTGTGGAATGTCTTTGACTCTTGATAATTTTACCCAGACTGTATAATTTTTTTTGAATATATGTTTATGCCTCCTCCTCTTACCTTCACTTAATGGCCTTAATGATGGGACTATCCATCATGATTGCTCTCCATTATCCGTGCTGGCAGAGCATAAGTATTGAACTACAGACAAGGTGATCAACCTGATAAAAGTTTTCAAAGATTATTCAAATATGATGAGATACTCAATTGTACATATCTGTGAATAGTAAATATAGAATGCACGGCATACCCTGACTCTAATTCACTCATGTGTTCTCATGTTGCCTTTCCCCTAAATGCTGATCAGTTGGGCATACCTTTCCTTATACTCCATATGATATCTTCTCATTATCCAGATTTAGAGATTAAAGTTTTGTGGGTCCTCAAACTTATATAATTTGGGGGTCCACTTTTACAAAGTTGTGAATGCAAGAATAATTATGAACCTGTATATTTAGAAAGACAAACATATAACACATTTTAAAAGCTGATGACCACAATACACATCATAAATTCCAAAATAATTACACAATATTTTATTAAAAGCTTTGCATAGATCTTTTAGATTTACTATTCTCAGACTTACATAATTGATCATCTCTTTACATGATAATGCTTTTGTAATATTATTTTTTAGTTATTAGAAGTTGAAATGCCTAAAATGTGCAGTACTGCATATTGAGATTTTTTTTCTTTACAATACAGCTGAAAGTTTGATCCTTCAAACAAAAGAGCTCTGAAAAATTGTGTTTTGTGTGAATCCCATTAAAAACAGGGAGAAAACTCCAGATTTGCCTTTTTATCATTGTATATAGCAGATTATAAAATATATTTTTGACAGGGTATAAGATCCATTCTGACTGTGCATTGAGGCAAACTATTATCTTTCACTTACAGTTTTCCATGTCTGTTTGATGTGTAGAAAAAAAATTCCACAGAGTATTTTCTTGTTCCTCATACTATTTTTCCTACACTAACACATACATGCGCTCAGTACTTTAAAAGTGTGAATATACATATATCTAATGGCCCCACACTTCAACATCATAACGCACAGTAAGGGAAGAAAGATGAATTCCTAGAATATGTTTTTACATCAATTTAGTTATTAGTAAATAACTAAGTGTGGCTAAGAGACACAATTATACCATTGCCCCAAATAAATATATTCTCAGTTCAACTTGCCCCTAGCCAGAGTTCGAAAATACTTGCATCCACTTCAACACATTGTGAAAAAAGAGTTGTGATAAAGAGAAGTCACAGGGTGAAGAGAAAACAATCCTCAATGCAGCTCAAAACTGCATTACAGGGTGGGGCGTGGTGGCTCATGCCTGTAACCCCAGCACTTTGGAAGGCAGTGGTGAGAGGATTGCCTGAGTCCAGGGGTTCAAAATCAGCTTGGACAACTTGGCAAGACCTCATTTCTACAATTAAGTGAATAAATACATAAATAAGAAAATAAATAAAATTAGCCAGGCATGGTGGTGTGCACCTGTGGTTCCAATTACTTGGAAGGCTGAGGCAGAATGGTAGCCTGAGTTCAGCAGGTTGAGGCTGCCTCTGCACTCCATCCTGAGTGACAGAGTGAGACTCTGACTAAAAAGGAAATTTAAAAACATTAAAAATTACTTAAAATTTCATGGCAGGAAACTAGAATTATGTGATCATATTGTTAGGCAAAATCCCCTACACCCTGGGTTTTGGAAGATTCAGCATGAGCAAGGGGATTGATGCTTGAACTTAATTCACGTACAGTAAACCTGTCTCTCCAATGGCACTTACCTGGCACACACACATGATCTGATTTTCACACCACCTGTAAATGACCATTGGGCCGACCACTTTTTCTTGGAAGAAGATATCTCTCCTGAGCTGGACTTCCATGGCAGTTTATCTCTGCTTCTCTTCCAGATATTCCTCTCTCCTCTTCTTCTCTCCCCTTGTCTGACTTCCTCTCATCTTCGAGAGAGAGAGAGAGAGAGAGAGAGAGAGAGAGAGGGAAAATATATAACTCTAACCAATACATTAATATATAAATGCACTCTCTATATATATAGAGAGAGTGTGTATGTGTATGTGTATGTGTGTGTGTGTGTGTGTGTGTGTGTGTGTGTGTATGAGAGAGTATATATGTATATGTGTGTGTGCATATATATATATATATATATATATATTACAGTATTAGGTAGAGTTAGGAACACACACCCACACACACACACACACACACACACACACACACTATAATCTCTGTAAGTTCATGGCCTCTGTGGAACAGATTGATTTTATTTGCCCACAATAGACATAGAACATAATGTCAACTTTAGCAGACATCCAGTGAGATATTTATAACTGTTTAGAATACATAAAAACACTAAATTTGAGCATGATGAGAAAAAGAAGATTGAAAGAAACAAATCAAAGAAGTAATTTCAAAAATGAATAGTGAACCAATGCATCAGTACCAGACATAGCACCCTGGTTTGCCTCAGGAAGAAAAGTCTGCAGACCGATGGAGGTACGAGGTTCACACAGTGAGTAACACCTTAGCTTCTCTACAGTCTCAAAGCACAACTCATGAATTCAGATCCAGTATATACTTGAGAGTGAAGGAAATAGGTAATGCATTTCTACCCTAAAACGAACCAGCCAAAGCTATAGCAGGTATGCACCCCTTAGGGAGAGATGTACTCTGAACTACAGTTTAACCACCAGGAAGAAAGTGAATGTCCAAAAGCTGCTTAGGCAAGGAAAACAGTGTAAATATAACAGAAAACCGGTTGTGTCTATTACTATAGGCTAAGATATGCTATGGAAAACCAAGCCCCCAAATTATAGTCACTTATAACAAACAAGATTTATTTTTCTTTAACAGTATATACCTGTCTCGGGCTGGCTGTGGTTTTGTTTCATGGCGTAGTCGCTCTGGGTCTCAGGCCGGCAGGGCAGCTGCTCCACAGTACATGCTACTACTCACTGTGACAGAGGGGAAAAGGACATGGCGGATCTTGAACTTCCGCCCTAAAGTGACACATGTCTCTTCTACCTATAGTTCATCGGTCAAAGCAAGTCTCAAGGCCACTTCCAAGTTCGCCAGGGCATCATCCCCTCATATGAAGACAGACTGCAGAGACAGAAACTGGAATTTTTGGCAAAGAGCAATATAATCCACCGTATTAATGAACTCTGTTTTATCCATGCATGTATTTGCCATGACCCTTGATTCCTCTTTCAGAAATATGTGTTTAGAAACATCCAAGCACTTTTCTGTTTATAAAAATTTCCATTAAGATGCCAATAGATTGATCCCAACAAAAAGGTCAACAATATCTGAGTGGCAATTTAAAGTGTTCAGAGCACTTTCAAATAAATACCTCATTTATTCTTCCAAAGTACTCTATGAAAATTTGAACTCATGATCTTTGATCTTAAATTTACCTGCTCTTTTATTAACCCACACTGCATTTATTTCCACATAAAAATACACGTCTAGATGTCTTATTTCCTTTTAGTCTCTTATGATTTAAATTAGATCATAGCATACCGGGCTTATTTCTAAAGATTCATTAGTTCATCTGTGTTTTTTGTGTGTTCCATGTTTTAAAAATTTATTTTCATATCGTCTCCTCTGGCAACTTGTGTTAGTAATCCATTGTTACTAACAACCTCGACAGATTCTCTTTCCCACCACTTTCCTCATTTTCCTCAAGCAGGTCATTGCTGACTGATAATTATCTTACTTTCTTAAATAATTCTGAATCTCATTTCCCAAAGTCATTCTCTTCACACACTCCATATAGGAAATTTACATAGGTGTAATTAGAGATTGTTAAGTGGCTTGCCTGAAATATCAAGCTAGTTAGGGATGTTAATAGCACCCTAACTGTGTCCTGTCTTTTCGTTTCCATCGAGTACACTCCCCTGTGTTCTGCCTTCACTTCAGCTCAGGAATGAGCTTATCTCTCTTGGTACCTTCTTTATTTTCCTGCCAGGTCCACTCTTCACCCTCCCCCGGTTCTGACTTTCGTGTGGAAACTGCCCTCTCTCTGGGCCTCTGACTTCTGGTTGTGCTCAGTCGATGACCCACACAAGTCATAGGAGGAGTGGAGATCTGTGTTTGTATTCTTTTTTTTTTTTTTTTAGTTGGAGTCTCACTCCATCGCCCAGCCTGGGGTGCAGTGGCCGCTCCCAGCCACCGCAGCCTCCACCCGCTGGGCTCTAGCGATTCTTCCGCCTCAGCCTTCCAAGGAGCTGGAACTACAGGCGCAAGCTACCACGCCCGGCTAATTTTTTGATTTATTGTAGAGATGAGGTCTCGCCAAGTTGCCAAGGCATTCTTATAGCTTTCTGCATGCGAGGCCGTGGTTGGTTGATGGCTACACCTTTTCCATGAGCCTTAGCAGAACTTTTCGTTGGGTTCTGGTTAACCATTTCTCACCCATGTCCCTTTAGGGGACATTGATGATGATGACTCCTGCATTGATAATTAAATTTCTTTAGTCTCCACATCAAATGGTGTTATTGGTAACAAATTATTTTATGTAACAACCTCTCTGGTTCCCTTAGGCCTCTCTACACCTTGGTAAATAGTGTTATCCTGTTTTTTTCTTTGTCACTTTTTAGTATATATCTGTTTCCTGCCCAAACCCTGTCTGATATAAGGTATATTAGCTGATTTCAGCAAAATGGCTACAATAAAAGTTACTTGTCATTTAATAGAAGTTTTTTGTAGAAAGAAAAAGGTTCTTGCCCTGTTGGTTGGTTATCTCTAAGTGTAAGTTGTCATTGGTTGGGTTCTCTAAGCAGACATTAAGGCAAAGTTTGATGTTCAAGATATTTACTAAGGATGAACATCTTTAAGAGGAAGAGGAAGAAGGCAGAATTGATCAAGAAGGAAGTCAAACTGCCATGCAGACTCCAAAATACGTTGGACAAACTCTAGGAACTTCGAGTCAATATTGCCTATCAGAGCTGTCTGGTAAGGACTAAAATTTGTATACAACATTTTTGGTCAGTGAGTGTCAGCTCCCTAGAAAGAGAATGATCAGGCAGAACTCATACAGACCCTGAGGAAGTGACAGACAGAGGCTTGTCTGCTCACCCCACACTTCACAGCTTAAAAGTACATTATTTCTTAAAGGTGACCTGGGTTGTGTAATCTTTCTATCTACCATAAAAGTTGTCATACCTCTGTTTAGATATTTCATTACTTATATTCATAGGATGACCAGAAAAAAAAATTAAAATTTAAAATCCAAATAAATAACAAATAAATTTTAGAATAAGTATATCCCATGCAATATTTGGGATCTACTTATAAAGACCTAAGATTTTTTTTTTCTGAAATTCAAATTTAACTAGTATTGTTTTGCTTTCTTTTCCCAAATCATGCAATTCTAACAATAGTCATCTATTATGAGAAGATGTTTCACATAGTATTTAAATAGTTCAGCCTCTGCCTTGGTTCAAAACTTAGCTTCTTACTTAGCAGCAGTTTAACCTTAAGGAAGTTATTTAATTCCTCTATACTTCAGCTATTTCATCTTTAAAATGGGGACTATATGAGATCTTCACTCAAACTGTTTTGAGGACTAAATGAGTTAATAAAGGTAGAACATTGAAGAGTTGATGACACATAGGAAGTAGTCAATAAAAGCTAGTAATTGCAATTATTATTTTTATTGCATCCTCTCTCTCTTACGAATGCAACACTATTCCATTTACCTTTGCAGAGCGCTATAGAGTACCTGACTAGGAAGCAGCCTCGATTCCCTACAATATTATATTCCGATAGGGTGAACAAACGCCAGGTTCATATACCACAAGGACCTTACAAGTAATGCTATGAGAACAGGTCTTGTGGTGCTCGCAGCACAGGATTGGTTATTCGGGAACTGAACAGTAAGAGAGTTTCCTAGAGATTGTAAAATGCAAGCTTGACCTGAAGGAAGACATGATTTTAACTCACGAAGAAGCCACCTGAAGCCCACATGCAAAGAAGGGGCAACTGCCTTTCTGCGATGAAAGCTAGCTAGCGTTCTGTCAGAATTTCCTATAAATATACAGGAAGAAAGAGAACACGGAGACAGGAAATACAACCAAACAGTAACATGGAAAAGCAACCTCTCAAATATGTGGCAAGAAGTGAGTTCCATCACGACAGGCAGACAGACTCAAAGTGGTTACTCTCCTTTTCTCCTATCATCAAGATCTTCTCTTCTCTCTTTTCATCTGTCTGTTTTAACATTTTGCTTGTACGGGATCCGGTCTTTCCGGTGTTTCCTTAGAGACAGCTGTGCTCCTCAAGGGCACCAGGATTTTTCCCCTTGGGCCCCCAAAACACTTGGGGTTCTCACCTTACTGTGTCAATGTTTCCAGTGTCCCAAGCTACCCACACTGTGGGTGACTCACTAGCAGAACTCAAGGGACATAACATATGGTTGTCCTCACAGCTAAGGTTTATTCCAGAGACAGAGCAAGAACTAGCAAGGACAAAGAGACATGCAGAGCCTAGAAGAATCCACGTGCAGGTTTCCTACACCTCCCCCTCCCACTGGGATCACGGAGAGTGTGCCTACCCTCCGGGGCCAAACATGCCACAAAACTTGTGTGATAGTTCTGCCCAGGTAAGCCTGTTTGAGACTCAGAGTTTGGGGATTTTAGTAGTGGCCAGTCACAAAGACATCCATTATCTAGCAACGACAAAAATTCTAGACTTCTAGAAGAAAATCAGGTTTTTAACCATAAAGCACATTGTTTGTATAAACCATAAGACTCAGAGGTGCAATCTTATCATTTAAAGAATGTGTACACCTCATCAACAAGGGTACCTGCATAATGAATATCTGCACACCTAACCCTGAAATGTATCCCACATCTTTAAAATTAAAAATAAAAAAAATGTGGCATCACGAATGCTTATAACGGCATAACAGATGATATTGGTTGATAACAGATGATTTATGGTATGTTAGTCATCTATTGTTGCATAACAAATAACCCCCCAAATGGAGCACCTTGAAACAACACACATGTATTAGCTCTGACAGTTTCTGTGGGTGAAGAATCTAGGAGGGGCTTAGTTGGGGCTTAATCTAGGAGGGGCTTAGTTCTGGCCTCAGGGTCTCTCAGGTCAGAACGTTGACTGGGGCTGCAGTCATCTAGATGTTGGACTGGGCCGGAAGATCCACTTCCAGGCTTGCTGAGGTGG